>OY855903.1:33865250-33987750 GCA_963693305.1 Meandrina meandrites | reverse complement strand
TCTTACAGATAGTATAAGCCACATTTGCTAGTAACCTTTCCACTTCATTTCCTAAGCAAAATAATCTTCAAGTCTTGGTGGTACGAGATCAAAAAAAGTTGATATCAGGTTTCCATACAAGCAAGTCAGTGCATTTCGAAGTATCACGGAAACTACATACCTTTTCCGAACACTGTTTAGAAAGAGTTTCAAATTTTTCAAATTTTTCTACCATTAGTTTCGATAAAATCACTTTTACAATTAACAGGCTATGCCCTTCATGAGGGGGAAAAATGAAGTTTCAAAGAAAGTGAAGCCACCACCTGGGAGTTGCATATAAGATATACAAAGTAACAAGTATCCTAAGCAGTCAAAATGGTATTCAGTAATATTAGCTAATTTTAAATAACTTACCAACAGGGTGATATAAATTTCCTATCATACCATTTGGCAGTGCAATGCTTTGAAACTTAAGGGCGTAAACCCGGATGTGTCCATTGTAAAGGATCCTTTGGTGTTCTCCAGGGCATGCAATGGGTCTGACCGTGCCATCAATAAAACCAAAGCAGTTTTCCAACGGAGCCCCCTTGGCTGTTATAGCATCAACACAGGTTTGGAGGTTTGCAGGACTAAGAATTTCACGATTCCAGTTCAGTACCTTGTGTCCATGGGTATCATAAATGTAGTCGAGCTTTTGGTTGGTAATCATACTGAGAACTGGCACTGGTTGAGCAAACCTGTGAATCATGTCTCCATATCTACAGGGGTAGGATATTCGCTTAAGTAGCAGGCAAAGGGCTTCAATGCTGTCACAAACGGACCGCTGGCTGCAGGTTATGGTGTCTGGAATCTGTAGAACGTTTGATAAAGCTCGTACATGTCATTTACGAAAAGGGAACTCTGCCACACTTTCCGACTCATCAAGCTCATCCAGGTCAAAAGCTGTGTAACAGTCATATGAAAAATCCGGGTCTCTCGAAGAATAAAGGTCGTAAAGAAAAATGAATTCTTCATCATCAATCAAACCATCGTCATGGCTTATAAGAAGTAAATTGTGAACGTCTTTGAATGCCATAAACCGTCAAAATGTATCCTGATTTATCATGAGTAAAAGTGTTGTCGTCTATCAAAAGAATGGCTGCTTAACTTTCAGTTTTCCCGCCGAAAACGAAACCGTCTCCCCAGTCTTTCTATGGAACATCGCCGTCGTCCGATTTGTCGTCGATGCTTAAGTTCCCTATTAAGTTTTCATATAATGTGCGCTCTGATAGGCTGAAACAGTGTACTTTATCAGAGTACAGATGTACGGTGGAATTGTCACGCCATCGAGGCAACATGGCCAACCAATTCCCGAGCTTTTCTCTTGACCCTGACATCTTCTTTGACCTGGGGAACGAAAATGAAAATGAGCTTTTACCATCAGTTAATTTAGAAAGTCCTCTTGGTAACAGCACAAATTGCATGGCGATAGAAGGTGAAATTTTGGTACAAGTTACGGATCAAAACACCAAGCCGGAAAGTGACAACAAAACAAACAACCAAAGATTTGTAAACAAGTCAAGCGCCGAAATTGACGACATTATAATGAGAGCAGAAACAAAAAACATGAAAGAGAATACAAAATGGGCTATCCGAGTTTTTGAAGGTGAGTTTCACATTAGAAAATGTCACAAGCTTATTATTAAAGTGCGGAATTAACAACACAAACACCGTTACTCACACGGCTACATTTTAGTGTGAAAACAAACAAACAAACAAATGAAACTAAATTAGATAGCCAACACACACACAAATGCAAGAATAGTATTCTTCAAAAATTATACAATTCAGACTTATTCCACAAAATAATTTTTTTCTGGCGTTTTCAAAACAGCTTGGTGCCGTGAAAGAAAGATTGGCAAAAGCCTTCACGCAATGACCAACAAAGAGCTAGACAACAACCTCCATCAATTCTACACTGAAGCTCGAACAAAAGACGGTGAACTTTACTCAAGGTCATCGCTTCTTGGATTTTGTAACGCTATCAAGAGATACCTAAACAATCCACCCCTAAACTGAGGAATTTCTATTACAAAAGGGGTTGAATTGCAAAGTAAGATAAAATTAAACAAGTGTGAAAACAAAGAAAACACAAACCTGCCATTCCAGAAGCAGACCTCCAGAAATTGAAAACCTCCAATGCAATTCGGGGACACAATCCTTGGCACCTTCTGCGGAATGTCTGGTTTCACATCAACTTGTACTGGTGTCGCCGCGGACGCAAAGGTCAACGAGAACTCACAAAACAAAGCTTCCAGTTCTTGGTGGACGAGAGCGGACGCGAGTACGTTTCGATAACCCATGACGAGGACACGAAAAACCACCCTGGCGGAATTGACGACGTAAACAGCAAGGAGAAGGAAGCTAGGATGTATTCAACATCAGATAACCAACTTCTTGACGGCCTCACATGCCTCAAGATGTACCTTCAGAAACTCAATCCAAAATGTGAAGCACTCTTCCAATGCCCAAAACGAAATGCGAAGCAGGACGAGCATGTCTGGTACGAAAACAGACCTCTGGGGGTACACAAACTTGCTGGAATGATGAAAGAAATTTCGCAACTGGCATGCTTGTGGAAAGTCTATACCAACCACAGTGTCAGAGCAACTACCATAATGCTGTTGTCCAATGCACAAGTTCCATCACGGCACATCATGGCGATTTCGGGCCACCGCAGTGAAGCGAGCCTCCAACACTACAACACCCGTCCTTCAAGTGAACAACTGAGATCCTGTTCCGATATCCTTTCCAGTGCGATGGGTGGAAGGCCACAGCAATCACAGCAGCTGACTCTTCCAGGCCCAAGCAATCCTCTTTCACTGAATCCGATGGTGGTGAATGATTTGGGAAACATAACGCAGCAGTTTGTAAAGTACCAGCCACAAGCATTGAGCAGTTTGTTTTCCAATTGTCAAGTAAACAACGTGCAAGTCTTCATGGTCCTCTGCTTCTCTCAGGCCCCCCCACCCTGCCCTTGCCCCAGTCAAATCAAAGGTTCAACATCCCCCCTCCCCAGGCATTTGAATATTTTGGAGAATTTGCCAAAAAGCTGTGGCCAAAAAGCTGTGCAAATACCTCACTACAAGCCCATTTTAAGTGATAAAATGTCCCCACCCCCAGGAAAAATCAACAATTCAACAGATAACTGTTTTATAGTTATAGTTTTAATCAGTCTTTGCCATGATTATAAACCCATGTGCTTTTACTGAGACATGTACAAGCAGAAATCAAGTCTGCGTTCAAATGCCCCACCCCCTATGTGGTTGTGGGGTCAAATTTCCCAATCCGGAAGACTTTGATGATTAGATTCCCTTCCCTCGGGTAAGGCAAAGACGTCAAATGCTTGGGGTATGTCTGGGGGGGGGGGGGGGGGGGGGATCTTGAACCTTTGATTTGACTGATACATAAACAGGTAAATATGCCAAGATGATACAATACCTTCAATGACCATTTTCAGCTGCGGTTCCAGGGGTATTTCAAAGAAGTATGAATCCTCTTTTGTGGGCTTTCCTGAAGGATGTCTATCTTCACATACTGTGGCATCTTCTTCGATTTTTTTATTGCAAATCGAACACACTCTTACACTCTTCACAGTGGCTAGTGATTGCATAGTCTATTTTAAAAGTTCTTTGTAAGGTTTGGGATAGCAATTGCAACCCCTTCACGACAATGCAACTCTATCAAAGTGAGTAGGTCATTCTGAGCTTTGCGGGAAAGTTTGTCCTTGAAACTTAACTGAGTTATAAAAGTACGACTTGCATCTAAAGACAAATTAGGTACTTTGTAAATGCTTTTCTTAAATATGTAAGCCCAATTCCCTTCATTGTCAGACAGAGAACTGTTGTCAGTTTCGCTTGAGCTGCAGTCGTGTTCACTCAAATTTTCGCAAGAATCAAGTGCTTCACGGCTGGAATTGCTAAAGTTAGCATCCAAAGATATGAGATTTTGTTCTTCAGAGTCTCCATCCACAGCCTCTGGACTAAACACTAAATCAGCACAACTACTGTCATACGCCAAAACAGTGGATAAATACTCATCGCCAGAATCGTGCAATGACTAAAAACACACATCCATGGTTGTGTCGTTTATAAACGACAGGACCAGGACCAGCTACTACACCATTTTCACTTTCGTTCGAAGATGTAGACCTGTCTTTTGATCTTAACACTATTCTGTTATGATCTGAAGTACTTGCAGTGTCTGCTTCAATGTGGCCATCATCATCTGAGGAATCTTCTTTGTCTTGATCGTTATGTGAATGGAGAAATACTCGCTTTGGTCATCGCCTCAGTTTTGGTTGTTGTGTACATCTCTTGCTACACTCATCACCACTACTATCACTACTATTTGATATCTGCCCCTCGTCTGCTAAAAGATTCTGTTTGTTTAGGTATGTAGAATTCATCTTCGGTGTGACTTGTAGAATCATCTCCAAGCTGTCTTCAGGGAGACGTACATGAAAGAGCTGGAAACATAACAGGAAACCATGGGATGGTATTCATTTGATTGACAACCAGCAGCAAAGGCGGGAAATTCACGCCTCTTGATTGGTGCCTTTTTCAAGCGTGTTGCTGAACTGCTGGGCTGAACTACCGCCATACTAGGCAGAAGAGTTCTGTTCTTGATTCTTTTTATTTCCTCATCACTCTTTTTTCGCAGTTTGAGTTTAATAATTAAATATGACGGAAAGAACTCTGCTCTATACCTTTTTGATTAAACATGTACAAATCAATTGAAAACAGGCGCATATTTTGAGCTGCAGAAATTAGCAGTCTTACTTGCAAGCTTTAAAACCCAATATTATGTGCCATGTAGAGTGGGCCAGAAGAATATATTTGTTTCCGCAACAAATTTTTTTAAATTTCTTTTAGTTGTCATTCATCATCAGATCATATATCAAAGTTTTATGTAGAGTGGTGACTTGCATTGTGCAGGTTTTAAGAGCTCTTATTTTCTTTGGGCACTGATAGTTCAACTGCACTGCTGGTAATTTGTTTCACACACAATAAAGACGAAGATTACTATATAACATATTTTGAGGACAACACATAATAATTGGTATTAGTAGAATTCTACTAGTACACTAATGCAAATGCTGCAATGTGATTGGCTGAGCTATTGAACACTATCAGCCATTAGTGTGCAGTTGCCGAAGGTCGTCCACAAAATGCGACGTTTTTATCGTTTTTCCGAAGTTTTGGAAGGAAGTTTAAACGTAAATGGATAATAAAATTCTCGAGAAGACTAAAAGAAGGACATTAGCGGTTTCTTGACTTTAAAAGCTTGAAATTATTGAAAAACGGGTGCACGCGCGTAAACAACTGCAAATTTACCAAGGACAATTCAATGCGTGCGATTTTGTTAAAACGTTAAGTTCGATAATGCGTAGGAAAATAATTAGAAACCATTATTTGCGTTTATTTCAGTCAGAATTCTACTAAAACAATTAGATTATTCGCTCTCAATTTCTATGAGGTGATAGTTGATTCGGCCTGCGGCCTCATCAACTATCACCTCATAGAAATCTCAAGCTCATAATCTAATTGTTAAATAGAAGATGATCTCATGTGAAGGGGAGGAAGTAAGACTTGGAGCAAAGGCGAAAGTCAAAACCAGTGGGAAGTTTCACATGGATTATTTGGCGAATTTTGTTAAGAAGCCTGCCCTCACAAACATTTTTTTAGTAAGCAAACGTACAGGATGTTTGATTGCATGTGATTTTATCTAATCGCTATACGGTCCAACACTAATTGAAGGTGTGAGGGGAAGACCCGCACATTAAGTTTTTGGCTAAATTGAACATTGTCAAAAACTACTCCAAACTTCGCATGCAAGTTTGTTTACGTGTGCTTCACACTGCCCTGTACTTCATTTTGCTGGTCTTGCCTTCATTTTCTTAAAATGAAACATGCAAAAAGACAAGATTTTGGCTGGCGGCATCTTTAGCAATTTTCTTTGACAAACGATAAACAAAGGAAACCTTCTGTTCCTCAAAACAAACAAACCAGCAGCACCAGATGGTTTAGGTGTCAAGCTTCTCAATTACAAAAAGAGGTGTGAGAGGTTATTATCCACTCTATCCAAAAAAGACAATGCAATCAAGGAGTTGAAAGAAAAGTGTTTGTGCTTTGAAAGCCGAGCTTTGTCCCTTGAGCAAGAAACCGATTCTTTTAAGTTAGCACTAGCAATCATCAGAAGAAAAGTAGAAAAGTCGCACCCGAGAAGTGCAAATGCAAAACACAGCCAGAAGATAATGCCTGCCAACGTAATCCAACCTAGAAACAGATTTGAGCCTCTTCAAGATGAAGAACAAAACCAAAGAAATGCAAGAAATCGAGAAGGGAATAGCGATGTCCAAGGACAAAGAACATCTTCATCGTCCTCTGAGACCAGATTGCGAAATACTGGCTCAGTCAATTCGTCAAACCAGCACAACCACTTACAGCCCAACCGTCATACTCAAGTGGCCGAACCCAAAGATGTAGTGTCAATGGCAAACTATCAACAACTCATACCCTCAGTTGCGGCATGCCATGACTATTTTTAATTTACATTAACGATCTCCCCAACTCCCTGCAGAAACGCTGTACCAAGAATGTTTGCCGATGACACCGATCTTATGTTATCTGCTAGGACGTTAAATGAGCTTGAGCTGGCTTTATCCCCTGAATTAAATAACCTTAGCTGTTGGCCAAAAGCTAACAAACTCAGTTTAAATGTCGCTAAAACAGAGCTAGTGGTAATTGGATCAAGGCAAAGACATCTGTTCAATGTGACGACGTAGAAATCAAACTTGATGAACAAATTATCAAGAGAGTTGATCATTCCAAATCTTTGGGTCCTTACCATTGATGCTCAGCTCATAACCATTGATGCATTGATACCATTGATGCTCAGCTCATAACATTGAAGAAATAAGTGGCATTAAATCCAGTCTAACTAACAGAGACGGATTACGGCCACTACAACAAGAACTAGACGAACTGCAGCTCAAATGCACAACTTATGAATCTACCATTGACCATCTTGAGAAAGAAAAGGCTAGCCTCCTTGAAGTAATCAAAATACTTTCTTCTGATCAATCGTCAGGATCACACGACCCACAACCTGCTTCTGCCGATCAATCGTCAGGATCACATGATCCACAACCTGCTTCTGCCGAAGATTCGTTAGGATCATATGATCAACAACCTGGACACATATACAACTGAAGCTTTCAATCAAGAATGCACTAGACTTCACTCCATCTTTACTCGACTTGACTATCCGATAATGACCATTCATTCTACCATCAACAAATTTATCCAGAACCTTTCAGCCGGTGTACATGAAAGACAAGTGGAAGACGGCCGTGTCTTGCGAGTTAGTCTCCCCTTCAAGGACCAAACATCAGCTAACGTGGTTAGAAGGCAAATGCGTGATCTCAGTCACAAGATTGGCACTACCCTACAACCAGTATTTATTAGCAAGAAATTGGAACAAGATCTCAAGCCTCCGATCGTAAATCAACAATGCGTGGTTTATTTATTTTCATGTGATCTGTGCAACGCAGATTATGTCGGCTACACAGCCCGACACCTTCACCAACGTATTGCTAAACATAAAAACACCTTTTAGAAGCCCAAGGGAACAAAAGCCTCCTCAACTAAAGCCAGTTTCAAATTCTCCAAAAGTGCCAAGGAAAATTTGATTGCCTCGTCTACGAGATGCTTAGCAAAAAGGAACGGAATCCGAGCTTAAACACACAAAGGGACTCCATCTGTGCGAAACTCTTTGTTTAATTTCAACATTTTAACACATCTATTGAACTACAACTTTCATTTTTCATTTAACAAACTTTTAACTTTCTTAATATGCTTCGAAATGCTTTAAGAATTAGCTGGTCTTCCATTTTGCTGTAGGTGTGATGTGACGTGTAAGGTCTCCTTTGTTCGATTTTTTGATTTGGCCTGCTCAAATTAAAACTAGTAGCGCTGGACCGAAGTAAAGTTCTGGTGCAGTTACTTGTACTGGTACTGCTCGCTGCACGTCATTGGCTGCTGTATTCAAAAAGATGTTTCTTTCTCCGAAGTCTTCCATGGTTGAATCGAGTGTGTAAGAAAGTTAAATAACTTTCAAGATTTTAAAGCGCAAAAAAATAATCTACTAACCGGATTTAGCCACGTAAACTGAGGTTTCTTTTTCTGTACAGTCGAATCGCAGTATGGGTACAAAGAGAAGTTGACCACTGATATTTTTAATCATTTGCCAGCAGCATGCAAAAATGGATGTTCTCTAATTGGGATGCCTGAGTGGTTTAAGCAATTCACTGTCAAAAAAAGTCCAGCTGAGGACCCAGACAGCGTTTGTTTACAACGTCGATACTAGTTTGTTCCAAATGAAGGACATTTGACTGAAGGCCGTTATATGAAACAATTTTATCTAATTTGATGACTTCAGTGTCAGATAGTGAATGTCCAAGCTGCTTTTAATGCGTATCTTGCTTGAACTTGTATGCCAAACTCGAGCACATAGTCTAACCAGTGCTTTAGGTATTTGATCCACATTACACGCTACTAACGGCAGCACTCACTTCCCATTGAGAACCCCTAGTAAATAGATAATTAGGGCTTACCTGAAGCCCAGGCAGGGACCACAAATGGAAGGGAAAGATCAGTCAGGACTCAAAATCTTTTAAAAAATGGGTGGGATTGAATGAGTCAGCGACCCTTAGAAGAGGTAGCACATTGGGTTTAAAATCCAACCATAATTTAATTCCAACATTTCAGCACTATAAAAACTGGAAGTGTGAAGTGAAGTGAAGTGTTCCCTTTCATATTGCCCATGTTGACTAACTATTTTTAACTCCCCTGCAATAAAATACAATATGGTCTTCCCAATTACTTCTAACCTTAAAAAGTCCTCACCAAGATATAACCACAACCACTGACCCCTTATCAGCCTGCTTTCTGATAATGTCATCATACCCCCTCAAATTGTCCAATGATTCCTGTTCCTCCTTTGACATTGAAATCTCAAATCTTGTGAGAATATTTTCCTTTCATTCATACTCGTATGAGTTTCTAATACCAGATCCCTGTTTCTATCTGGACACCAAGTAGATTTTTTCTAAATGCTGGTTTTTCTGAAAAGTCCCCATCCACATCCTCGTCACAACAAAAAAATCTCTTTTAGGTGCATTCTGAGACGTCTTTCCTCAAGGAATATATATCAATCTCCTCTGGAGTTGGACAAAATGATAGTCCTTTTGATAAGAGGGAGTTCTCAGCTGGTGTAAGTTCTCTGCTAGATAAATTAACCACCACCTGAAGGCCATCACAAAATACTCGATCATTACATGTTCCTATGCCAATGTTCTACCTTCTGCGCCTCAATTTCCACCCTTCAATCTTCCGTGATATTTCCCCCTGAGCTTTCATTGTAAACATTCCAATAGAAGCCTCAGGACTAGGTAAAGGCTCATCTATTTCCCCACTATACTGTCCTTCTGTTAATTCAACAAGCAATAATGCGAGTTCATCTACTGATAATGCAGTTTTAATCACTCTGATTCTCATTTGCAAGGCAGACCTGCAAGGCACTTGAAACACATCGGTTAGCCTACAGTTAGCTTAGGTAGGTTGCAGTTAGCATTTATATTGGGATTAGGGATTTCTTGCTTGCACAGTTCACATGGCTCGTGAGTCATGCAAGGCATGCAAGCCATTCCGGTTAGCCTAAATAACACATTGGTTAGTCCAAAAAGCACTCCAGTTAGCCAAAAAGCACTTTGGTTAGCCTACAGATCGTTCAGGTAGCTTCCTGTTAGCCTTTTTATTGGGATTAGGGATTTCTGGCTCACATGACTCGCATATTGTACACACTTCGTATGTTAGCTCAGGAATTGCAATAGACTATTAATATACAGCAATATACCAATATATCATTAATATACAGCTATTTCAAATAACATTGTCCAGGGCTCGGGACTAACTTTTTTGCTAACTAGTCTAGTGGCTAGCGACAGCTTTGATTTTTCTAACCAAAACCAAATTCCTACTAGTCATAACTTTCAAGCATGGTTTTCATTTTTTTGTACCTCTGATCCTCCTTGTTCATGCAACATCAGCCAATCACTGATTAACGTTAAAACCTACATCATGCTTGATTTCCCATGCCGGCTAATAATTAGCAGAAACAGCTTTCTTTAAGTTGTCATTTTCTCGTCACTAGAAAGTCCTAAACAAAGTTAAGAAGGTTTCTTGGAGTATCCTAACTGCACCGCCTTCACAAGCTCTACAAGGTTGATATCCTTAAAGATATTGTGTTTGATGTAATGCACCTTGTTCCATTAAACTTAGTGAAAAGAAGGTTTGACCATCTGCTGTCCAATTCCCTGCTGAACCCGGAGCGTCTTCAATGAGCCCTGGAAAAGGTACCATGGACACAAGGTATACTGAACTTTTGTTTGGCAGTTAACAGTAAATCAGCTGTTGGTTGACCAATATATACTTTAAATTGAAATAGTTGCAAAGTTCTTAATATTTTACTGAGTGCAAAAATTTGCTCTTACGTGCCAATACCATTGTTACTTTTTTTTTTCCTTGCCTACAAATCAATATCAAAATAAAATTGCAATATTTAATATAATTTTCTTGCAATTGAAAAGGACTCCATTCTCACAAGGGCCTCTTGTATTTACAAGAACCTTTGTGTTAAGGTGCATTTCTGTATGTGCTTTGTAGTGATCTGAGTCTACTAAAACTTATATTTGATAATGACTGGTTTGTTTCTGGTTTTAGAAAGCATTACAGTGTGTTTATTGTTTTCAGGGTACAGAGCAAGTGGACAGCCGCTGGACATAAAAGAAATGAAATTTTGGAAATGTTGGTGTCAGTCAAATTATTTTTCATAGTTGACATTGTGAACAGAATATGCAGACTGTATTCAGGAAATAATACTTGTTGCTTAAAATAACAGGTGGTTCTAGTACATTGTGGTGCTAATAATAAATTATTGCTGATATTATGCCACTTTTCACTTCACATTTTGTAATTATGTTGCTGATATTAGTTTTTTTTTAGTGACAAAATTTTAAAATTGCTTACATTGATAAGGATACAATTATAATTACAGACATTACTCACATTACTAACAATCTGAATATTTACACTTCTTACAATAAGATTACTAATAATAAAGTACAATGAAAAATTTAAATAGAATTACTTGTTAAAAGGAAAACAACTACAATTACAATTAACACACACACAAAAAGCATAACAAATTTACTAATGAATGTGCTAAATAAGAAAATTTGACCACTTTTTATTAAAGGCAGTGCGATTATTGGTCATGATTGCGATGTATTTTTCTGTTTCAATTTTATCTCGAACGAGAGTGATATAATCGGCGAACTGAAATCTTTGGTCTGTTAGGGCATTAGTATACAAAAAGTATTTTCCAATTATAATCAAGTGGTTAAGGGTTGAACAGGACGACCAGTTATCTGTTACGCCGTATATTATTTCTGTTTTAGAAAGAGAAGTCTTCATTTTTTAGATAGCGAATTATACCAAGTAGTGAACTCGGACCAGAAAGATCTGGCTGCTGAACATGTGAAGAATAAATGAGCAATCGTTTGTTCGACATTGGTACAGTAGGGACAATAAGGGTTTGGTTTTTTCTTCATTTTATACAGAATGTTATTTGTATATAGTATGTTGTGAATTTCCTTGTACTGGAAGACAGATAGTTTTACTTCTTTCGTTACGCAAAATGGAAGCGAATAAATGCCTTTGCGCATTTGCGCATAAAACCGCATTTTATTAATCTTTTATCTGCGGTAGGAGGACATTGCTGTCGGTTGACCAGAGTGTTATAAACTGTTTTACACGCGAGCTTGTCAATTGCGGGATGCGGGTCTGTCGGGACACGATGATGCTCGTCTCTTTTCAGACTCTTCTTCCAATGAATTGGTATAGCCGACAACAAACTTAAGTATTGCAAAAAATTGCATTTGATTTTGAATTTTTCCAAGAAAGTATTAAATGACACGAAGCCAGTTCCTTCATCGTTAACAATATCAGCAAGGTTTTGTATGCCGACTTGATACCATTTACGATAATAAACTGATGATTTGCCTATTCTTATGAATCGGTTGTTCCAAATTGTTTGGTTTAAGACATCTTCTTTCTTTTCAGGAGTAGTTCTGTTTAAGTCTTGCCAGTGCAATATTATATCACGGTAGAATTTGGGTAGGTGCTCATTAATACACAGAGATTTAATGTCATAGTTGCATTCAAAGAGAAGCTTGCCTGCATCGTTTGAAAAGTAATGATAATGGGATAGATTTCCATGGTTCAGTTTCCTTAGTGAGTTATTTATCTGCCAACATTGCTTGTGTTCTCCCCTCTTAGACTTAAGGGTTTTGTATTCCTTTTGTATTCCTGTATTCCTTGTCCATATCTGTCTTTCCTCATACTACTTATCACCTCAATGCATGTACTGCAAACCTATTATTATGTATTCTAAGATGAAATATATATTGCTGTGAATAAATTCCCTTATTACATGTATGTCAGTAATTTGTTGTTGTTTGTTTAGCCGAGGAATTTCAGAGATTGGGTTTTCCAGCGTCTGATTTTGTGTTGGAAGGGCTTTTAAATCGCAGGGATGCTGAAGTTTGGGCACCTCTTCCCAGAATTGTTGAGTTTATATTTACTTGTGGACTTAATGGCTGGACCATTAAAATGATTGAGAACTTTAAGCGGCTGTGCTGGAAGTATTGCATATTTGTTGAGGAGGCTTATGCAGATTCAGAGTGTGTTATAACATTGCATTCTTTGACACATGTGGCAAAGGACATAATGAGATTTGGATAGACCGACAACTACTGGGCATGTACTAAAACCTGAAACAACGAAACAAAACCACCGAAACGGCCGAAACGAGCGTAACCACCCAAATGGCTGAAACCAAACGGCTGAAACGAGCATAACCACCAAAACGGCCGAAACCAAACGGCCGGAAAAGCCGAACGGAGATTACTTTGTTGTTGTCGTGGAGGAGGAGTCCTGGGAACAGTTTAGAAGGTCGGGTCGTGAAGTCACAAGTTCGCGCCCAAACCCGAGCGACGACGTTGGCACGACGTTTGATTCATACGTCGTGCAAAATTGATGTGAAACCTTATGCATACATTATGATAATGTAGTCCCGAGCACTTTCACAGCGAGATTACGTGAGACGCATGCGTAAATATGTTTCAGATTTTGAAATATGATGGCTTGGAGAAGTACCTTTGCTCATAGCGATGTGAATGACAACGAAAGCTCCGACTCAGAGTACGAAGATGAAGGCTGGTCACCTGAGCAATGCGAAAACAGGAGTGACACGACTGAGTCGGATTTAATAGAACTTTCAAGCGTAGCGACCGCAAAATCAAAGTCAAGCACTTCGCGAAAGCCGGGAAGGAAGGCCCTATGATTGGAAACGGTAATAACAGATATATGGTCGACATCATTTGTTCGAGTGAACATCTCAGAAAAGAACTTATATTCAGAAACACCTCACGTTCGCGAAACACGGCATTCTATACGGATGTCGTGAAACAGCTTAAGGAACGACTCGCTAGCCGTGGCGAAAATTTTCGACTGGGGACGAGTCAACACCTATTTGGTGCGACGTTTGAATCAACTGTCGCACTGCAGTCGTGCTAAAGTCAAACTTAATACAATTGAGTTCGACACGACGATAGCACGACATTTGAACCAGGCCTAAGACGTCTTTCTCGTGCTGTTCCTTTTTAGCTGTTTTATTATGACTTTCCTTGTACGTAAAGTAACATTTAAAATTATGTTTTCGTGAAAGTTGTATATTAAATAATTTGGCAACCAAACTTTTTGATCTGGCGACCAAATTTTTCCTTTTAGTCGCTAGCTGGCTCCTAAGCAAAAAAGTTAATTTCGAGCCCTGAATAAAGGTATGGGTATATTATACTAAAGTAAAACATTTAAAGGAGTGGTTGACTAACATAAAGGCAAATTTTACAAATCACACTTGTGGTTCTAATCATCCTTTTGGTGACATAATTAATATTGTTTTCCACTTAGGTGTTGGTCACTTATGATTCCTAGAAATTTGATGTGTTCAATCCACTGTAGCATCTCGTTGTTTAATTTTAGACTCAAATGTTTTTTTTTTAATTTTGTTTTATGAGATTTAAAAATAAGAGAGAGTTTTATCATCCCCTTGTGTAATAACCAACCACTAATGTAATACAAACCTTGCCACTACTGAAAAAATAACCATAAATGTAATAAAAAGCTAACCACTGATTTAATAACTTTCTAACCCAGGCCTGTGCTCTAAGGGTACCCAAGTGCCTCAAGCGACTAACTTTTGCCTTTGGGCAACTTAGCTTTATGCTGGGCACCCTGGATCTTATAATTTGGAACCTTTGGGCTCCTTGTAATTTTGTTAGAGAACAGCCTTGTAACCTTCAATGTAATAAAAATCTTAACCACTTATGTAATATCTTTGGGATTCCTAATGTAACAAGCTCAAAAATAAGAGGTAATTAACTACATTTGTTACGTCATATTTGATTGCCAAACTTACAGTGGCCCTTAAAGTGTTACAGCAAAAAGTTTACCCTTGTGAAAAAATTAAAAATCCCTGTGCCTAAAAAGGGTACCTAACCTTTTACAAACTGAATGTACTTCAGTGGCTTGGGCCATTTGGCTTAACACAGACTCTACCTTTTTTGAAAATCGGTGGTTTTTGCTTTCCGTTTTTTTTTCTTTCAATTTTGAGCATGGAGAATCGAGTGTCGATATGATTGAGTTTAAGAGATTCTAACAGATGGATGCATACTTGGGTCTATTTGATGTGGACAGGGATCCAGGCATGTTATTTTGTACAAAATGTTACATGGAATAGGTGCATTCTCGTCACCAGAGTCCACAATAATTCTGGTCTGCACCAGGGATGGAGACCTCTGGCCGCTTCCAGTTCAAATCCAATTGGATTGATCGAGCTCATACAAGAGAAATTTCAGTAATCATGGTGGAAAGAACTCAAACCAAGCCATACCCGGTTAAAACTTCTGTTTGCCAAACTTGCAATGAAAATATCATTCCAAAGAACCATGTGATAGATTTGTTTGGTCCCAAAGCAGCCAATGAAGGGATTCTATGTGATTAATAAAAAAATGTGGCTTTCGATGATGCTCGTGCATATGTACAACATATTAAAAGTGACACAATTGCAGGAGTTCACTCAAACAACTGCCAATTTGAAAGTCAACAAGCATCTGTTATTTGATCGAAACGAGGGAAATCGTTTGTGGACAACCCGTTATTAACCTCTTTGCCTACTTAAGTAAGAGAAAAGACCAAGGACAGTTATAATTTTGTAAGCAGAGAGTTGTTTACCTCAGTTTTACATCAATGATGCCAAATTAGTATATTATCGCTTTCCAATTAGATGTGCCGAGTATAATTAATGTATTTATTGGCTGGTAAAGAGCTCATAATGAGATTGCTGCCATGCCATGGGTAATTCAGATTTTTTGAGGACAAAAGATATTTATTTCTGATGCAGTCACTTTCTAGGACTTCTAAATTATACTTATTCTGCAGCTACATTTATATTACTTTTAAGTCCGCCTCTGGAGTTTGTACTTTAAAAACAAATCTCTTTCACTTTTAGCATATGACATGCTGATGATATGTAACAACTAAACAATGATAAAAGAGATGTCCATGGCTGCTACTTTTTCATTCTCTTTTGGCATTCTCTCCACCTGTAAAAATATTGACTTGGCTGTGCAAGTGCATGAGGTTTTGCCAAACCAGGAGAATGTTTTTTCTTCAAATACTAAATTAATATGTCCCTATAGTCAACTGAAGAGAAATCAACGTCCTCCATCAGTGTCACCATTTACATCAGAGTTCAGCACACACTGTGCACCACGGCCAATATTACCAGCTGGGCCCATACAAATAGAGCCTCAATCAGCACTCTCTGTTAAACATAGAAAACTACCTCCAGTAATTGCTCCTCCTGAGAAAAAACAACAATCAAAAGTGTATAAATTTGTAACTGCAAGTTGCGTTTCCTCAGAGTCTTAAAATTCAATCTTGAATTCTAAGTGCTACCATTATTGTGCCATCAAAGTAAAGTTATAGGGAATGCTAGCGAAGTATTATTTCAAGGGTTTGCTGCAAACGTAGGAGCTATAGACAAAGATCTTGTGCAAGATTTGGAGAAAAATGCCAGTGCCTTAGACGGTACTAATTGTGTTCCTTTTTGACTATGAAAATCATAGACAATCTTTACACCACCAATTCTGAAGCATTACCTAATACAACATCACTCAAGAAAACTATCGAGAAAATCATTACCACTTTTCCCACATAAACAATCATTTCTCTGTGGACAAAGCTTTTGAAATTCTTCATGCACACTATCTTCTGTTGTGGCAGAATAATTATAAAGAGTCACTTTCGACTTCAATCATGGGTCAATCTGCCGAACGGGAGACTGAGTTAGAAGACGCCGTACAACACTTGGCTAACAAATGTTCAAATGCATTTGCTGTTTACACTTGTCCTCCCATTATCTTCATTATTGTAATCATTTTTTTGTTATAGACACCCATAAAGCTTCTAACAAAGTTGGTGAAAATACCAATGGCGTAATTACTTCCACCAGCTACTGTGGCCAACAGCTACCAAACATAGGAAAAGAACTTGCAAGATTGGTTCGAAAGTAAATCACATCGTCTGTTAGTCAAACAGCCCCCCAATCGTTACTAGAGGTTGACTTACAAAGAGAAGTTGTGCAAGTAGAAGTCAGTGACCACGAAGATCTTTTACCGGAGGTTCTTGATGATTAGGAGAAATCACAAAATACTCAGGGAGCCACTAAAATAGATGAAGGCCATACTGAAACCACAAGAAACTATGGCACCAGATAGCGGACAAAATCAAAACTTACATTTCGTGGGGTCCAAACTTCGTTACCCCGTCGAAAATTGCTCTTTGTGTTGTTGAGTTCTTCTCTTTGTGCCGTTGTGTTCTTCGTTTCGACGTAATTTAGTTTAGTCGTCGTGTTTTTCAGTTGTCCTATTTTCACTTTATTGTTGTTCTTCATATCGCCGACAACGATATAAGTTAGGTTTGTGGTAAGTCTATCCTCTTCCCCTTCCTGCCAGTTTTCGCTCAAATGATCAAAACAAGATGGCGAGAAAAGTGAATGAGGTTCTGTCGATTTTGAAAGACACTATTTCTAAGATTGAAAATGAAACCCCTCGACAGCAACCTTCTACATCGTCTGATACATCTTCACAATCTTTTTCTGAGGCCATGGAGAGGGATTTGAAGTAAGTGCATTTGAATTGTTCGCAATAAAATTAATAAAATGCGACATAAAGTAGCACCAGATAGAAGGGGATGAGCAACGATTGTAAACTGATCAAAATTTTAAGTTATCACCAAGAAAAAAGACTTTTTTTATTTCTTTTTTAGATGAGCTTCTCCTTCTCTCTTGGGAGGAGGGAATAGAATGCAAATTCCTTAAAAGAAAGGAAAAGGGAAAACGAAGGGGAACGCTGTCATCATGATCCAGCCTAAAGAAACCTGCACAAATGACTTCTGCTTGCTCTCAAACACAGAACAAGATAAGACCCTTTCACAGGAATCATTACTTGCATTAAAGGAGGCAGGGCCAGGCAGAAAAAGGTGTTCTTTCCGAACAAAACTGGGAACTTTGAGCATTTTAAAGATGTTTTTGAAAGTGAATATGAGAAGTTAAAATCCCAGGATGGGGCATTTGAACTTATGTGAGCAGAATCAGGGGGAACTTCAAGACCCCTCAAGTTAATGTTGATGCCAAGTAATGGCTACACCATTACAAAAAAAAAGAGAAGGTTATAAGGAATAAGGGCTCCTTGTTTCTTGTAGTTAGAAGAGGCGTACCATTAGAGAGGGTTCTTCACCTTTGGCATTGAGAAACACGCAAAATCTCTCCCGATCATGAATTACGCATTGTATTTGTTGGAGAAGATGGAATAGATTCTGGTGCTTTGTCCAAGGCGTTTCTCATCACAACAGTTGTAGCTATTGCAGAAAACTTCTTTTTCAATGGGAGCCCTTTGCACTCTACAAATGTTGTTCAGAACAGAAATTTTAGAGCATGTGGAGAAATCGTGGCAACAATCCTAGCTCAAAGAGGGCCACTGCCATGCTTTTTTTAGCAAACAGTGTTTAACTATTTTAAAAAACACGAAACAAGTTTTGAAAGACATGTTTTGGCATGACTCATGCCATCTTCAGTTTATTAAGAATTAAAATCTAGGGCTGTATTTATACCCAAGCTACAAATACAAAAATAGAAATGTATACAAAGTAAAATTACAATAACAAAAGATAACAGTAAAGTTGTTACAAAGTGGCAGGTACTGTCTGAAACAGTAATTACTCACAGTGTGAGCTTTAGACCGTTACTAATAAAACAAAAGGTTAAAATAGAAAGGTGTTGACATGCTGCACTTGAGTATTTAAATCAGGTTTTAGACTGTAAATGTAAAATGCTTCTTTTAATTTAAGAAAGTAAACGGTTTTAGCAGAATCTAAAATTTTTAAAACAATCAGTTGTGTAACAGGAGGAGCTGTGGTTGCGCATGCGCAGTTGCGATCACTTTTCGCACGAGAGAAGTGAATGTTTACCTTTTTATGGCCGTAGTTTAACCTCTTTATACCAGCTTCTGAGCTATATCACTTTGTATAGAGGACGGTACATTAGACTTTATCAAACCTATGGCTAGTAGACGTATTGTTTTGAGGTTTAACGATGGCAAACTGCGTTGAAGTGCTCTGAGGAGAAAAGGGTTTTGGTCAATATGGCGGCCGCTGCCATCAAGAAGGCAGTTGTTCCCTACCACGCTATAAAGCCTAAGGGGCATGCTTTCGCTTACACACGCCAAAAGGTGAGTAACTATGCTTTGAATATTGTATCATTGGTCGAACTATGCACATCAATTACACAAACTCGTGAATAATTTTGTCTTTGAAAACCCTCCATCGCTGTAAACCTCGGAATAGGGAAACACTTCTGCTTGTCTAACTCAAAATCTATACGCATATCCAACGAAAAATGGGCAGGAATTTTTCAAGAAAAGAATGTTTGTATCGGATATTGTCCAAAGAAAATAAGTAAAATTCGGGTTCATGTTAAAATGCTTTAGATCTCTCCATGCCCTTTTACTCCAAGACAAGTTCACTGATCTTGACATCCGTCTCACCTGCCTTGGACTTGCTGTACAATGGTTGATTTTAATGTTCATTCTGTGCACTAGGTATAAACATTTCAAGTAAACAACAATCGCTGGCATCGAATAATATTTAAAGATCAGACTTAGACAAGCTAATTGTGACATATTTATTGACATCCCTGATGATAATTTTCCTTCATTATGCAACGTTCACACATACATCCAATAAGATTCCTTGGAAGACTTTGAGTGCTATATGTATTATTTATATTTTTGCTGCTTTGATCACTGACAAAAATCGAGATTATTGTCAAAATTGGAGCAATACCCTGTTTTCAGGGTCAAATGTATAAACATATTTCCCCAACTTCACATTTGATGCATTTGCATACAAAATTACTTCTTGATAAATTAATTAATTATCCAAAAGAGTTAGGAGGGTTTGATACTCTATATTCTTAAAGGCAATAAATTTCTCTCTAACAGACTCTCTGATTAAGAGCCATCCACCATAGACTACCTCCAAAATTAGGCTTATACGCCAAGGCTTGGGGTTCTTAGCAAGTTTGCTCTTTGGAAATAGTTTAGTGTAGATGATTTCAAAAAAGTCTCTAAATTCATCGAATAGTGTTTCCTGGCCATTGAGTGAAATGTGGAGAGGTCCAATGCATGGCATTAAAGAAAGAATAGCAAGTTGATCAGAGTTGACAGTTCCATTCTCTTTTTCAGGTCCAGAGTGATATGACAGAGTGTAGCTGTGGTCTGAGTGAGCTATCGCAGAAGAGGACTGTGGTTGAGATTGTGATGCAGAGGATGCTTCAGCATGTTTGTAGTATTTTTGAAGGGTTTCATAGATGATTTGTCGAGTAGAATTGTGCAGGCCAGTCACCAGGTTGAGAACAAAGGAAGTGCTTTAGATATTCTAAGAGATTTGTACTGAGCACAATGTCAAATGCAGCATCAAAGTCATCATTGCTCTTAAGATTTAACTCTACAAAATCCACCAAGTGGACATCCTGCATTTGACGCATGGTTCTGACGGAGTCATGTTGGCAGTATTGATGTGATGACAAGCGATGCCTTTCAAGCTCTGGGTTGAAAAAGCAGTTCCGGATCCAACTAGGTAGAAGAGTAAGATTGAGAAAGTTTGTGCATTGCTGCAGGGCCAGAGACAGAGTTTACAACAGCTGGAATATCCAAAGCTTTGAGAGAATGGTAGTTAGTTGCAGGACAGGCCGGTATGGCAAGGATGTTCCTAAATAACTTAACAAGAATGTTACATGTAGATTTGGGATTACAAGATTGACTAGTAGTCGGCCTTCTAATATTGTGGATAGCGGTGTAATCATCAATAATAAGTACAATTTGGTATTTCTTAGCAATTGCTTCTGTGACAAGATCATTAAGTCTCTTTGCAGTTCCTTGAGCTACTTCATTGTAGATTCTGTTGGCCATATGCCTGCAGCATGTGGATCCCAAAACATGTTGTTGTTCAATCCCGTCCTGATTCAAGTTTAACTGTTTTAAAAAAAAGTGCGTGATCTGTCTGGAGCCAGTTGCAAACTTGACTTAGGCCATAACATAGCTTATATATAATTGCCACAGCATGTTTTTTTGCAGCTCCTCTTTCAGATCACATCCTAGAACAATAAAAGATAGGGCTTTTTCAGTAAATCGTTATTTGCAAAAGGGAACCAAAAAAGCAGGCGTAACACGGTTATAATACCCGAAATGGCTACATGCCCAAAGTCACTAGGCCAAGAACGGAATGGGGAAAAAGCAAAACATATTATAAAGCCATTAACGACTGGGCCACGCTACCAAGTGCTTTAAAGAAACTGATGCCGAAAACTATTTTTAAATACAAATTGAAACAGTTTTTATTACACCATTTTTAACCTTAGTTAGTAGTATTTTAATCTCTTGTTCTAGTTTTTAATCTTAGTTAGCTACAGTTTTAGATATTTTTAGTTTTTATTACCGCATAGGTTTTGTCCTTTTTATTGTATCTTAGATTTTAATGTATTTTAAAGGTTTGACATTTATTTTCTCAGAGGACCCTCCTGAAAACCACCTCTAGGTGATTGGAGGCCTCCTCTTAAAATATTATGTATTATTATTATTATTATTATTAATTTAACCATCTGCACTCTTACGTTTAGAAAGCTGTGCCATGTTCTCGGAAACTTCTTCAAAAAGCCCAGGTGGTAAGAGGGTGTGGCCATCTGGGGCACGGAGTACCTCTCCAAAACGTGTGTCTTCGACACGCCACTTTAGCTGTTCAAATGCCGTTGTGGGGTGATTATCGGTTTGCGTAGAGACAGTAGAGAGAGTTTGTTGGGGTGCTGGTCTTACAGGTGGAGCCCGTCAACTGTCAATAAAAAAGATGTATATTTTTATTTCCCCAAGGATACTTTGCAGTAGTACCTAAATGTCTGTTTTACCAAATGCTTCATTGTAACAGGTTTCTTTAAATAAATATGAGTACTCACGTGTTCAAATGTTTCTCCAGTCTTCCTATGTTTACTTATCGCAGCCCTGCACGTGCTGCATATCCGGCTGTCTTCATCCACGACCAAGTTTGATCTAAAGCATTGCTTTATGACGGGTAGAAAACTGTACGCCGGCCGAGTTTGCATGCGAGGCTTTGATTCAAAGCGTTTTTTTGCATATAGCGCATATCACTGCAGCATTTTGTCCGCTCTGGACAAGTTTGAGTGCAAGGGGACAAGCAATGAACAGAAGCAGTGATGTCGACATGTTAATTTCGCGGTTGTCACGCAACATTCGTTCTGGCGGTAATTGATTCATGCGCCAGCGATCTACGGTCTGCGATCCGCGGTCAGCGCATGGCAACAGCAGAATCTCCTCCTGTTCAGTTGTGTATAAATTTTTGCAATTAGATGAACTGTTCAGGTGTTTAAAAACATGTGAATTTTTATCTGTTAAAGTATGCTCTTTGATCCTTGTTGAAAAATGATGAGAAGTCTCGCCAATATAACGGGAGTTACATCCCGCACAAGTAAATTGATAAACAACAAAGGATCTAATAGCATCAGAAATGGGATCTTTAAAACTGAAAAAAAATTCTTTATTTTAAAAGAGGAAAAAACTAACTAGATGTTTACGTCACTGCAGAAACGCCTAGATAATTGTTTAATTTTTATCTGGGTTATATTTGAAACATTGCCAATGAAGAGGGACCGTAAGGGGTTTCTTGTGAAACGTGATCGCGTGTTTTTATTCTCTGTGATCTGTGATTATGAAATATTAAAATCCGTGAACTGTGAATAACATGCTTGTCGTGACATGTGAAAGCAAAAAAATTATTTTTCGATAACCGTGAAACTTGAATAAAATTTTTCACTTTTTCCGTGAAAACCGACCTACCGTGCAAATGTGACCCTTTATGATGTTTTCAAATTGCGTGTCTCACCGACTAGACGCGATTTGCGTGATGGCTTAGTACCGTACTTGACGACTTGACAGAAGATTGTAAAACAAACATGCACTTTGATACCAGAAGCTGAATCAAGGGGTCAGACAACAAGAGAAGACAACGATGTCATTCTATTCGATGTCGCTTGCATGTCAAATCACGCAATCATTCTAAATCATTTTGGCCAAGCTCACGCTAAAATTCAGTGTCGAAAAGTCATGGATGTCGAGGGCGACAAACAAATTTCTGTTATAGAAGGTGCCGTTTTCTACATGGATCCAAACTCTGCAGGTTCACTGAGTTTCCTCGGAGGGAAAGAACGAGTCAGGATCCCACTCACCGAGAAGCATTTCTCTTTGGAAGCGCTAAAAAAACATGTAATCGATTATGCGGGCCTGAAGATCGAGGCCGAGAAACGTGGTCTCGGTTTTCAATCGATGTTAAACTTTGTCGGCTGGCAAAGGCCACTGAAGGCAGCAAAACCTTTTCTATAAATACGCAGGCAAAATGGGACGTTGAAAGACCACTATTCGGAAATTCGTCAATTTTACAAGGTAGGTATTGTTGCTAACATTTGTAACTACATCTGGCTAGCCCGACATGCTTGATAGATGCAGCTGAGTATATCCTATTACAACTGACCTTACTGGTCCTTACTCACATGGTCTTTAAAGTGCCCCTGTGATCAAATTTTTGAGTTTCATTTTTTTACATTTTCGTGTCCTATTAGACTTTCTTACTCACCTTGCCAAATTTCAATCCATTATGAACATCAGAAGTCATTTTGTTTTAACATTTAATTCAGAGAATTTATGGCCGCCATTACCGTGAGGTATGTTTGAGCCTTTGATGTCACTTTCTCTCATTTGCAACCAAACCTTGGAACAGGGTTTTGTAATGGCGGCCGTAAATTTTCGGAATTAAATGTTAAAATAAAATGACTTCTGATGTTCGTAATGGATTGAAATTTGGCAAGATGAATAAGGACGTCTAGTTGTATACGAACATGTAAAAAAATACAAATCGAAAATTTGATCACAGGGGCACTTTAATGTAGATAAAACTTATTACATGTATCTTAACTTTCGTCGCGCTTTAGTCTTCACACAACACCCCCTGTTTAATGCGTATATCCTTAACAGGCTTTCGTACGGCTTTTACAAGACGTACAAACTTGTTTTTCTCGCAATGCCTCCCCAACATGTTTACGTTTAAATGGGAATCTGGAAAAAGTTCAACTGATTTCCATAGTCAACCAAAACAAACAAACAAAACAAGACAAAAGATAACAAGAGTTTATTTGTGAGTTAGGTTTTTCCATCATAGCAAACAAGTGAAGTATTTACTTGCTTTTTCATGCCATGCATTTGGTTAATGTTATGTTTTGTGACTTTCCTTTTAGTCATTGTTATCAAAAGGGAAGTAGTATTTGCGAAGGATTCCCCAGTAAGATAACCATTGTGGCCGACAGTGGTGCCAGTTCAAGTCAGACTTCAGAACAACAACAGAAGAAACGACAACAGGGAGGTGGAAGAAAAAGATCAACAAAATTAGAAGATGACAAGCTTGTGAAACGTTTGAAATTGGGCGAAAGTGTGGCTCGGAATGAAAGGGAGCTGAAAATGCTGGAAGACGTGAATTTAGGTACACTGTATGTGCATTTTAACTAATAATAATAATAATAATAATAATAATAATAATAATAATAATAATAATAATGACGACAACGACGATTCCTTGCTAACTGGCACAATTCAATGCATTTTTTTCTTTTTTTTTTAGCACTTGAGAGTATGTCCAACAGCAAAGCAATCAACGAATTTACCATCAGATGTGGGCGTTGTGAAAAGTTAAAAATTGTTCCCACGGACAGGACGCCACAAGCAAAAGCACAGTATTTCAAGAAAAGTGAGTGACTAATGTATTTAACATAGTAAATGGTTTGAACCCAGGAGTATCAGTAGTTCGTATAGTGTGATCGTCCGGGTGAGAGTAGTTCTGAGAAGAACTGTTCTTGGTGACTGACGTTTCGACAACCTGTGCGGAAGTCATCTTCAGAGTCAAGTGAAAAGTTGTTGTCAGTCGGTGATGTTAAGTCTGGTCCGTTGTGACTGATTGGTCAGTTAAGCCGTGATGTTATTGGCTGTAAGACTCGTGTTAAGTCCGTCAACAGTAATTGGTCAGTTTCGATCCGTCTATTGTTAGTCAAATTAAGTCGTCCTGTTCGTGGTCTGTTCGTCGGTTTTGTTTAGGTTGTTAATTAGTCATTTGTAAGGTACCGGTAGTTGTTGACATCTGTTGATAGGTGTTTCTTCTAAGTTTGTGTACCAGCTTTCTTGAGTCAGTCGTTGAAAATAGTTTGTACTGTAGGTTAAACATTCAGCAGAATCCCAGTCAATTTTGTGATTAGTGAGTCGGTGGTGTTCAGAAATGTGATTGTTTACATCACCATTTCTAGTCGCTCGTTTGTGTTCAGTCAGTCTCGTGTTGAGGTTTCTACCAGTCTCTCCAATGTAGGAGGCTTGGCAGTCGGAGCATTTGATCTTATAAACCGCTCCCTGTCTGTTGTTAGGTTCGTCTCTGTCTTTAACATTGGTCAGTAAATGTCGTAATGTAGTTATAGGCTTGTGAGCTACACGGATATCGTAAGGTTGTAGAATCCACGCGATGGTCTCAGAGTGCCCTTGATTTAGGGTATAGTCGCTGTAGTAACAGATGTAGGGTTCTTGTTGGTTTCGGTAGTTTCAGTAGTTCGGTGAATGTTTCGTCTAACGAAGTCGGCGTTGTAGTTGTTCTTGTAGAAAACACGGTCAAGGTATTTGTTTTCGTCAGATAAACTGTCTGTTGTGTACAAAAAATAATAAATTAGATATATTTAGAAAGAAATGGACAGTATGAACAATATGATAATGTCTAAACTTATTTGATATACATATACATGTATATAAGGCTCAAAGGGTGTGTTTTTGAATTCTTGTAAGTGAGTGAGTGAGTGAGTGAGAGAGAGAGGGAGAGAGAAAGGGAGAGAGGGGGAGGGAGAGACAGAGAGAGAGAGAATAGTAAACTGTAGTATTGTGAGAGGTGTAAATATTGTGTAGTAAATTATTTCTTGTGATGTAAGTAACTTGATAGTAGTGTCTGTAATTACGTGTTTTGCAAATAATAAAATCTTAAAAAAAAAAAAAAAAAAAAAAAAAAAAGTTGCGCTCATCTCGTCAAAGTCTTGATAGTCATAGCTTTGTGAGAAGTCGAGTTGTAGGATGATTTGTCCAGTAATCTGTCGGTATGTGTCGGTTTTCTGTACACTGTCGTACGTAGTTCGTTGTTGTCGTGGCTTACCAGACAGTCTAGAAATGGAAGTTTTCCATCTTCTTTGATCTCTCTGGTGAACTGAATGTCAGCGTGCTGTTTGTTAAGGTGTTTGTGAAAGTCGTCAATTTCGTCTTTGTGTACGGCGGGAAATGTATCGTCAACGTAGCATAACCAGAGCGGTATCGTTTGTCGGCAAGTTGCAAGGGCGCGTTCCTCGATGTTTTGCATCACAATTTCTGCGACAACAACGGAAACCGGCGACCCCATGGCTGTTCCGTGCAACTGCTTGTAGTGTTTTCCATTGTACTGGAAGTAAGTCGATGTAAGGCAGAGGTTCAGTAAGTCCATGATGTCATCAGTTGGTAACAGTAATGTAACAGTAGATTGTTGGATAGCGGTCTCAGTGCACTGTAGAGCCAATTGAAGTGGAATACTGGTGAACAGTGATTTCACATCAAAAGACACAAGTTTGTAATCATCAGGTATCTGTACCGTCTTGATGGCGTCAATAAAGTTCAATAAAGTTCTTGGATTGTAGCTTACATCTTGATTGTTCAGTAAGGGGTTGCAGTATAGTCGTTAGGTATTTGGACAGTTGGTACGTAGGGGACCCACAGAACGACACTATGGGTCGCATAGGAAAACCAGGTTTGTGCAGTTTTGGTAGTCCGTAGAGTTTTGGTGGTTGTGGTACTGAGCACCTAAGTCGGTAGTAGCGATGAGTGTCAAAAGCGTCGGTCTTTTTGAACGTAAGAAGTTTCCTGTTGAGTTTACGTTGTAGTGCTGGCATCGGGTCGCATTTAAGTTCTTCGTAAGTTTGTTTGTCGTTAACTAGTGCGTCCATTTTGTCGTAGTAGTCAGTCTTGTCCATAACAACAGTAACACGTCCTTTGTCGGCTGGTAGTATAACAATGTTCTGGTCGTTCATCAGAAGCAGAATTGCTTCCACGATACAGTCAGCCTCTATACCTGACAGCAACTTAACTAAAGACAAACAACAAGCACTGAACCGACTGAAAAACGACCAGGTGGTAGACGTAACTAAGCATCAAATAAGCTTTTTCGACAGCCTTCAGGCAGAAGCAGGGAACTCAGTTTTCCAAAACATCAGGTTTGTTTTAATCGATTCTTATAACAAGAATTACTACTCACACCAGAGTTTAAACTATTCTAGGCATCAATCTGTTTATAATAACTTCTTTCTGATGAACAATTAGTAATTTACTATTTTCTGTAGGAAATATTTGTCTGCATACAGCTTTAGAGGTCTGGCTTCCTTGAAAAAAAAAAACCCTAATAAAAGGCCACAAACAAAACGATTATTCAAGTTCTGCAGTTCTTGTGATAGAGGTATGAATTAGATGACACAATTAACATCCCTTTATTCAATGAACATGTTTCAAAAAATAAAAACCTCACAGTTAATCAAAATTTTAAAAAAGACAAAAGAAACCTGTTCTCTTTATCTGTAAAACAGATTAAATACATAAAGACATACCTGCCAATGTAACCTTAGTGTTCTCAGATTTGGTTTTGTTATATCTATTCACAGACAGCACAATGCTTAGTAAATGGAGAAGATCCCACCTTGAATCAGGTAAGTAAATAGGAAAATTTAAAATGTATTTTTTATATTAAATTGGTTCAAACACTTTCCTGGAACAAGAAAGGTCCATGTTGAAGCCACAAATGTAATAATTGACCACAAATGTAATAACGCCCTCAAGTGTAATAAGGGTTTGACCACAAATGTAATAACGCCCTCAAATGTAATACGGGTTTGACCACAAATGTAATAACTCCTTTAGAAATGTAAGGAAAGCTAACACTGAATGAGATGTGTTCAAATCAGTCCATTTTTCCTGTCAAGCCAAAATTGTTTGATATCAGCTGGTCCCAACCACCACACTTTTAAAAGGTAGCTGCGATGGCGTGGGGGTTTTTGAAGCTGATTTGAAAAAAAAAAAAAAATTGCGACTCGTGAAAAGGCAAATTTAAATGCGCTAAAAACTATATCCGCGTGGCTCGTTTATTTGGCTAGGTGAATTGTTGCAGGTTTTGTGGTGGCGCGAGAAATACCAAAAATAGCAATCAAGCCAATTAACTGACCACATACCATCTAGTGAATTGGATCCAAAAATAGAATACATCGTAGATTCCTCAGCTTTGTTTAAAAGAAAATCTAAATCTACGTTTTTAACCATTCACTCACATAAATCCAGGAATGTATGTTGAAACGTTAGTGGTACACATTGTTTTCCTACTTCCTATTACAAACTTCCCCGGATGATTTTAGTCGGGAAAAATGGCATAATGGAAGTAGTCTTGTTTTCCCAGCCCGTGTCCACGTGTGGCCGTAACTATTTAACAGAAGATATGTTATCTTATTTTTTTTTTGAAAATAAAGATTGTAAAACTGTTATGTTCATTCACAGAACATCACAAAACTTATTTCAATACACGCGAAATTCTAAATATAAAAGTAATATTTAAATTCTATCGTGAGACGACAGGCGAAAGGGTGCGACATGGCATTCCAGCGTGAATGAGCTTGATTGGTGTCTGTGAATGGTGTCTGCGTTTATTTAGTGTTCGCTTTGACTGACTTAGCAGGCAACGCTCTCTGTTCTCAAAAGTTCATTCAGTTTGTAACAACTTACAAGACCTTACAATAATGCGTACACTGCTTTTAATTGTTGCTTTGGTTTGCCTCTTTTTCGTCGATTTATCTCCTGCTGCCAGTAAAAACAGAGGCCGAGGAAATAGAAATCCGTCAGCGATTTCTGATGAAATGTACGATGCCTTGATTAAATTGGTGAAAGGAGAAGCACTTCCTCCTGTCAAAGAAAGAACCAGGGCAGAAAAATCAGCATTCGTCCGATACTGGAGATCGAAAGGGAATATAGCATTGCAAAGACAAAACGGGAAAGAAGTCCTTTATTTAAAAGATCGCCGAATCCTGCGAAACTCGGAGATCAGCCAGATTGTCACAGATGAGTTTCATCGTATGAAAGGACCCGGCGCTAGAAAGCTTGTTTATTCCCTGAAAGAAAACTTTGTTGGACTCAGCCAGAATAGAATTCAAGATATCCTTAACAAAGATAAATCTCACTACCGTCGAAATGCAAAGTTTTTGAACAAGGCTACACTAAAACCGATCCGAGCTCGGGATGTGCAAGTTAGACATCAAATTGATCTCATGGATATGGGGAAAAAAGGAACTGTGCTTGCGAGTGGTATTTTGTACCGATATGTATTATCAGTAATGGATGTGTTTAGTCGATTTGTGTGGCTCAGAGCTCTTAGCGACAAATGCAGCAAGGCTATTGCTAAAGAGCTTAGGGGCATTTATTTGGAGCATGGACCCCCTTTGGTGATCCAGAGCGATCAAGGAAGAGAATTTAAAGGTGCTGTTGAAAAATTGTGTAGAGAAATGAAAATCAAAACAATTCACAGTCGTCCTTATCACCCACAATCCCAAGGGAAGGTGGAAAGAAGCCACCGTTCCTTGCGTGAAAAAATGGCGTACGACTTCTTGAGAATGTCAAAAAAAGGTGTGAATTGGGTGAAACAGCTTCCTATTTACCAGAGCATTTTGAACGAGGACCCAAAGGAGGTGTTGAAATACAAAACTGCTTTCCAAGTGTACTATGCTCGAAAAACTGTTTCTCGTGTGCATAAAACGGGCTCGATGAGTGAGGAGGTTCTGGCCAGGGCTGGCAAGTGCCATCCTACTAAGGCTGACAGAAACAGGCGCTCAAAATATGCCTCCGCTCTAAGACAGAACGCTCGTGCTGCAACTGAAAGATGTAACAGGAGGATGGTAAACACTCAATTAAAATGCAACCCCCCTTCTAAATATCGCATTGGCGAAAAGGTTTACATACGACTGCCACGGAAAGGTGGAATCAAAGCCGCGCAAAAGAGGCGTCACGTCATTGAGGCTTTGGTAGAGAAAAGAAACCCGAAAAGACACGCGTACAAGGTGTCATTTGTGTCTCCATTTAATGGAAAAATGGAAAAGAAATGGTTAAAGGTTGATGACATAACTAGTCTAACGCTTGGGGAAGAAAAACTGAAGCAAAAAGCTGCAAAAGTAACCGAGCAGAAGAAAGAGAGTCATCGCAAAAAATTCCTTATCCCAATGGAACACGCTGACTACGCGAGAATTATAGAAGACCAGGGATATGACATTGTGTATAATCCACTAGGAGACGGAAACTGTCAGTTTGCCGCGTTAGCCAATCAGTTGAGTGCCCTTGGTATTTTCAGGTCAGAAGAGTCACTGCGAAAGGAAATTGTCGGGTACCTAGAAGAAAATCCAGTGGACAACGAAGGTTTCCCTCTTCTGGAGCTAGTTCCGGAGTTCAACTCATGGGAAGATTATTTGCAGTACATGGCACGAAGTCATACATTTGGCGATCAAATAACACTCTTTGCGGCAGCCAATTTGTTCAATGTTAACGTGCATGTTGTTTCGACGCTCGGCCCAGGGTCAAGCCATACTTTTCAGCCCATATTCAGCAACGCCATGGGCCGAGAATCATGGCGAACACTTTGTTAGTTTGACAGCCTCGTTCCATAACAATACAAGTAGCACAGGTAACTTAGCCGAGTGGGAAGTTGTAAATGAGAACATTGAAGATGACGTGATGATCGATTATGATCATGTAGACGACAATTCAGCCAGTCAGGAGATCGATAAAGACAAGCAGCAGCTTTTAAACAATGACGTGCTGGAAATTATAATAAAGCTGCTGTTGTACTCATTTCCTTTCATGAGGAGCAGCTTGAAAGCTGTCAATAGATTCTTCAAAGCTACCGTGGACCGTGTGCCTTTTCCTAGGGTCTACATCCCTGAGCTGCCAAACGAGCCAGCGATCGTCAGTGTTCGCAGAATTATAAACTGAAAAGGCAGAGGGAGTGGTGCCGTTGTCCGTATAAGCCAGATCATCAACTCCCCAAGATGGCATCTAGCCTGGCTGAAGCTTCAGCCACAGTCATATGGCTGGTTTGAGATTACTGGTATCAAGTGGAAAAATTGAAACTGCTTATTTTAAAGTAGCGGACGTACAGTTGTGTTAGCCAATTAGAGAGCTTTATTTATTTTATATTATTTACTCACTGGCTTGCGAATTTTATCTTTCGCGGAAAACAGCACTGTTTACTCTTTTGACTGTTTGTTGTATGTAAACAGAATACTGTGATCTGAATGTTGAATTTCTAAAATCAGTGGCGTTGGGTTCTATAAATTCGATAAATTTAATTAAACGTTTTGTAGTATTTTTAGGATAAGATATCATTGCCGATTAAAAAAACTGCGTTTTGTTCTTACACTGTTATCTCTGTGTGTATGGTGAAAATGTGTTTCATACTGTAGTCATTTCAAACTAAAGTTTGATCATTTCTTGTTTTGGAATTTTAACTTCAAGTATGTCGACTAAGAAAAAACTGAGACTGAGCTAATAATTATGTGACAGATTGACGCTAACAATGTATCCAGGCTGAAAATGACAATTTCTCGTAATCGACATACACAAGGAGCTTTATTTTATATGGATTAGAAGTGTGTGTTTTGTTGGAAAATTGAGCAACACCATTTGGGACCCCAGCGGCCTTTTTTATATCCTCACTTGTTAGGGTATCGATGACATCATTACCTTCTTTGTACAGTTATTAGTTCAAAGCTGCCAAACGCCGGTTGCTAAATGGACAGCGAATGATTAAAAAGCCTGGTAGAAAACTTCATATGACTTAAAAAACTCATTAATAATTCATAAAGAAAATACAAAAGAAATTAATGTTTAATGAGTGTCTTTATATGTGATAAAAACACGACTAAACTTTACGTCCAATTTTCTAGGCCAAAATAACCCCAAATCTAAATATTAGTGCAAGAATGAGTTTATCTACATCAGTAGATGTTTAAGCCATTCAATAAATTCCCAGTTCGTGTTTTATCAAGTCTAAAACACTCGGCTTCGCCTCGTGTTTTAAACTTGATAAAACACTGCTGCTCATTTATTAAACATTACTTAAAATTAATCGGGGCTTTCCTTGCAAAGCGAGTACGAAATGATACTAGCCACCGCGCTACAACAGTTCTCATAAAGCCTGTCCCTTTAAATCACTTCAGTTTTTTTCTATATAACAAAAAAAAAGTACACGTCCGCTTGAATATATGAATTATTTTTTCCCGTTTCAAAAAACATTATTTTTTTTCCACGCTATCATCTGTAAAATAATGCTTTCACCACTCGAGTTTAATTTAAAATTTATATCATCACACCTAACCGTGTAATAGAACTTTTTTAGGTACGTATGTAAATTGCAGATTATGTGATACTCTCAGAGTTGTTCTTTTGTCCATCCGGAAATTATTCATTCATTTCGACTTGAATTTGTTTGAAGTTGAAAGAAATTACTCTCATGGGTAACATCACGTTGTCAGAAATTGGACCGCAAACAGACGAAGCTACAAAGGTCTATTGGTCGTTATTACATTTGTGGTCAAACCCTTATTACATTTGAGGGCGTTTTTACATTTGTGGTCAAACCCTTATTACACTTGAGGGCGTTATTACATTTGTGGTCAAACCCTTCTTACACTTGAGGGCGTTATTACATTTGTGGTCAATTATTACATTTGTGGCTTCAACATCCATTAAAAAACTACCATACAAGAATTGGCTCTATTGGAGAGTGTTCCATAAGGACTCTGAGGGGGGGGGGGGGGTGTTATTCTCAAATCATTTTCTCAAAATCGGTTTTTTTGATAGCATAAGCACACACAAAAGAAGAATGAGTGTGTTTGTTTGCCTTCTTTCATTTTCAGCATCACTTTTGGAGAATTTGCTTTGTTGTCGTCGATTGCAAAACAGTCGGGCCACGATCGATTTGATTGTCCAAGTTTATTACATCAGATTGCTCACGAATGCTCACAGACTCTTACAGCGGAAGCTTGGTTAGATGATTACACTAAAGGAATCACAATATATTAAAGGTTAAAAAAACTGGCGAATTTATGGGTTAAGTATGAAATTACAGAATGAAAATGTGGAAAAATGTAAACAAGACAAACTCACCAAGCTCGCCGCTCGACACGAAAACTCAAAACACATGTGTGAGCGAGAGCTTGGCGACTAAGTCACATGACATGAAACGCGGGAAAATAAATGTTCGGTTAATGTTCGGCTTTCGGGCTTCTTGTCTGGAACATTCTCCCCTTCGTGTACGACTATGTTCTGTTTAAGAGTCGGACACTTCTTCCAGTAAACATAGCTTCGTCGCTGGGCGGACATAGGCTCCGGCCTTGGTCTTTATCTCCGCGGATCGAACTCTCCCATCGCTGCCGTGCACAACGCGAGTTACTCGGGCCAACGGCCAGCTACCACGAGGATGTGTATCGGACTTCACCAAAACAAGATCTCCTTCGGTAATGGCACGGGACTGTAAGGGATGGCAAATACTCATGAAGCCAACGCTCCCAGAAATGATTGGCCATCACTTGGGCATGTTTCCAGCGCTTTCTGCTACATAGATCGCGGTCCGTCACAACATCTAGGGGAATGTTCATGTTCGCACGCCCCAACAAGAAGTGGTTAGGAGTGAGGGCCTCGAGATCGTTACAATCACTGCTGATGTGCGTCAGCGGTCTGCTGTTCATACAGGACTCTGCTTCTGCCATGAACGTCAAGAGGGTCTCATCCGTGACATGTTGGTTTCCAGCTATAAGGTAAGGTAAGGTAAGGTAAGGTAAGCTATAGCTATAGCCTCCAGCTATAGCCTTCAGCGCTCTCTTCGCAGACTTCACCAGCCGTTCCCAGACCCCACCGAAGTGAGGCGCAGCAGGCGGGTTAAAATGCCACTGTGCCCCATGTTGTGAAAGCTCGTCAGTGATTCGCTCCTTGTTCAAGCGCTTAAGGGCATCTTGGATTTCTCTCTCCGCTCCGACAAAGTTCGTTCCATTGTCAGACCAAATGTGTGCTGGTCTCCCCCTCCTCAACACCATCCTTTGCATCGCCATAATGTACGCATCCGTTTCCAAGGAATGGGCAATCTCTATGTGTACAGCTCTCGTGGTCATACATGTAAAGAGTACGCCGTACCATTTCTCCGTTTTCCTACCGGACTTCACGTAGATTGGCCCGAAGTAATCTACTCCAGTGTGTGTGAATGGAGGTAAAGAGTAACCAAGTCTTGGTGTGGGAAGGTTTGCCATGACGGGTGGTTGGGGTTGCACCCTTCTCCATCGGCACGTTCAACATGAGTGTGACACCTTGCGCACCGCATGGACGCCTTGAAGGATCCAATAACGTTGTCGGAGATTGTTCAAGACCTGCACATCCCCAGCACATCGCGAATCAAGGTGGTGATGTAAAATTACCAGACGTGTGACTTCGCTCTTAGGATCCAGGATTACAGGGTGACGGGTTTCTTCTGGTAAAGGGGCTTTGCGCAATCTTCCACCCACGCGAATCAATCCATCTTCATCTAAATAGGGGGCGAAGGCCAACAACCTGCTTTTCGGCGGTAGTGGCAAGTTCTTCGACAAAGCTCCAAAGTCATCTGGAAAACACTTTCTCTGCGAACATTTCACTGCCAACAACTCTGCAGGAGTAAGCTCATTAACCGACAATGTCCCTTTGATTCGACTACCATTGGGAAGTCTTGCATTATGAATGAAGCGGCAAGTCCATGCTATGACTTGACGGTAACGGGTCCAGGATGAAAACTTCTCGGGATCTGGAAGGGACTCCGCTGGGCTTCTGACCAGGCTACACCAATTGGTCTTCTTCAGTTCAACGTCTTCTTCAAGGATTTGCCCTTTAAATTCCTCTTGCGGCCAGTGTTCTTCAGTCTGGTACAGGAAGGCTGGACCTGCTACCCATCGGCAATCACTGGTCATCTCTGATGCTCGTAGGCCCCGTGTACAGTCATCGGCTGGATTCAGGCGACCGGGAACAAACCTCCATTGTGAGGGACAGGTGGAGTCCTGAATCTCAGGCACTCTGTTGGCTACGAAGGTATGAAATCGTCGACTTTCGTTTGCAATGTACAACAGCACAGTTTTCGAATCACTCCAGAAAACAGTCTTAGATATGTACAGGGTGAGCTCTTTCTTTACAGTGTCTGCCAGTCGTACTGCAAGAAGTGCCGCTTGGAGCTCCAGGCGAGGGATGCTCAGTTGTCTTAATGGGGCTACACGGGTCTTGCTCATCACGAAGGCAACTTCAATCCGACCATCCGGGAACACGTAACGTGCATAGCAGACAGTACCGAACCCCTTTTCAGAAGCGTCTCCAAAGACATGGAGCTCCACTTGTACATCCCTCGGGGCACCGCCACAAAGGCATCTCGGCAGCTCAAATGCTCTTAAGGCTGACAGGTCGGCGAGCCACTTCTCCCAGACAACTCGGTTACTTTCATCTAAAAGCTCGTCCCAGCCTCTTTTCTTGCGCCACAGGTCTTGAATCAGACATTTTGCAGGTAACAGGAAGGGCACCAAAACTCCAAGCAGATCAAATACAGAAGACACTTGACTGAAAATGCCACGCTTTGTCGGGGCTGACTGGCGGGAACTGACAGCGAATCTAAAGGAATCTGTCTCTGTGTTCCATAGCAAACCCAAGGAGCGTTCGACAGGCAATTCATCCAGGTCTAAATTCACTGATGGCGACGCCATTTCCTGGTTGGGGATTTGCGATAGGACCTCGCGTGAAGAACTGCTCCACTTAGTTAGCCTAAATCCACCACGGGCAAGTAAAGCAGTTAGTTCTTTTTGGAGTTTAGTGGCGGAAGTTTCATCTCGCACTGACTTGAGGAGATCGTCCATGTAGAAGTTTCTTTTAACACGCAACGTTTCCAAAACGACGGATCTTCACAATTGTCATCTGCAGTTTTCCTCAACACGTAATTGGCAGTACAAGGAGAAGAAGCTGCTCCAAATATCATCACCAGCATTTGGTAGACATCAGGATCACGGTTTGTCTCCAGGTTGCGCCAAAGGAATCTCAGGGCAGGCTGGTCTTGCTCCATAATTAAACACTGATGGAACATGGACTCTATGTCCGCTGCAATGGCTACATGTTCTGCTCGAAATCGAAGTAGCACTCCACATAAGTTATTCAGCAAATCTGGTCCCACCAGAAGTTCATCATTCAAAGACACACCACTGTACTTTGCTCTGGCATCCATGACCATCCGTACTTTTCCTGGCTTGTTTGGGTTTAGAACAGGGTGATGTGGTAGAAACCACTGTTTCTTCACGGGAACCACTGCTTCCTCTGGTGTCAGTTTACGTGCGAATCCTTTCGTTACATAGCCATCAATGATCTCTTTGTACTTCTCAGGAAGGGCATGGTCGCGCTTTAGAACTTTCTCGGTAGACATCAGGCGCCTCTCTGCCATGGCTCTGTTGTCTGGAAATTCAACGTCAGGTCTTTTCCACAGCATACCCGCTTGGTATCTATCACCTACGTGCTTAACAGTTTCTTCAAGGGTCTTCAGAGCTTTCTTATCTTGAAGTGACCTCGGTGATGTCTGTTCGTACTTAGTACCGAATGAGTCAGTTCTCCACCAGTTCTGCATTTGCTTGTGCAGGAGGTCGTCCAGTGAAGGAACCGTGTGTATGTGCATAACATGAGGTCCCCCTGGCGGGGCAAAGCCTTTAACGGAGCCAGTTAACGTCCATCCAAACGCAGTTCGTACGGCGGCAGGTTGACCAGGCGCACCTCTTCGGACTTCACGTTGCAGTATAGCTTCTAACACGTTGGCACCAAGTAATAGTCACATACTCAGAGTCAACATCCGGTATCTCTAGGTCGGCTACGTGTGGCCAGGTCTGCATCACAGAACGAGTGATCCTTTGCTTAGGTAGGTTCAACTGAGGAACAGTCCAGGCTTCTGGGATTAAGACTGACGTCGCAGCACTGTCATCACTGGCTGCTTTCACGGAAAATGACACCTTCCTGGAGGGCTTGGATACTTCTTTGGAGTCAATGGTCCCAAGGGTTAGCATTTCTTTCGATCCCTCGAGACCCACTTCATCAGCAAACTTCTCAAGTATGTGTGGCTTGACTTCCAGAATCAAGGAGAGCACAGGTGTGTACAATGTTCCCTTTAGGCGTTTCCACAAGAAGAGGCACTATCTGCAATAGGACTGTGGGACTGCTGCATCCTACAACGGCCGCGCCCACAAACACTGGCACAGCTCCATGGATCAAGGGATGGTGATGTTTGAAGCATGCGACCACTCCACAACCCCTTCTCACACTGCACTCTTTAGCACGGTGTTCACTGGAACTTGAGCATCGGAAACACAAGTTCTTCTCTTTAGCACGTTGGGCACGCTGATCAACGTCCAGTCTCTTGAAGTCAGAACAGTCTTCTACTCTATGGGCCTGGTTGCAGGTTCACGATTTCCATTCACTCTTGTTGCAAGCGTTGATAATTCAGCTCCTCCGGCATCGTTTCTTGGTGGATGGTTTTGGTTGTTTCGCCTCCTATTCCGCTCTCGCTGTGTCATCTATGGTTCCTTTGATTGGCTGCTGTTCAGCGTCTGATCTGATATCAGCGATTTAGCATGCACTCGCTCCTGCAACCACTTATCAAGGTCTGCTAAAGTTGCTGTTTTGGGCAGCATTTCAACCCTTTTCTCTCCCCATTGAGTTTTTAGCGTTTCAGGTAACTTCTGGACTGCTCGCCTGAGGTTGTCCATTGCAGCAAGATCATGTTCGTAATTCAAACTCTTCAAGGTGGAAACAGCAACGTGTAGCATGTTGTAGAAGGACCGCAGTTGGGCAAAGTTATCTTCACAAACTTTGGAATGATCAAAGACGGTCTTCAAGTAAGCACCAGCCACTGATTCCTCACTGCCAAACTGTTCTTCTAGCTCCTTCAGCGCTTCTCGATATAAGTGCCCATGAGTAAGCATTCCACAAACAGCCTTCTTAGCATTTCCAGCAAGGGCACGCTGCAGGTGCGTCATTCTTTGTGTGTCACTTAAAGGTTCATCATGTACGAGACACTTGAACAGAGAAATGAAGGTTGGCCATTCTAATGGATTACCATCGAATCTTGGTAATTCAAGTTTTGGAAGTGAGCGTGGAAATACGGATTTCTTCTCTCCAGTGTTGACAGGATTCGAGGGTCGATCACTTTTACCATCACAGAGTTGCTGGACACACGATACGTTCAGCCTTTCTTTCTGTTCACCATTACTGCATTCGGTCCTCTGAGTTGCGTTACACGGAGAAGTATGATCATCCACTTGTAATGGCGTTGATTGTAGATTTTCCTCTTCAAGCCTTTGATCTTCTTTCTCATCACTTTCAAAGTCACGTAAGCAGTTCGCAAGACTCTCCGGATCACGTTGCTCCTCTTCCTCTTCCAAACGTGCTTGAAGTCCTAACCGCTCCCCTTCATATTCTAGTTCTCTTAGCCCCCGTGATTCGTTTAAGCGTCGCTCTTCTTCACGTCTACGGAGTTCTTCTTCAGCTAATCTTCGTTCTTCAATTACTCTCGCTTCTGCCTCTTTTCTAGCTTGTGCCATTTTCAACTCATGGAGGCGTAGCTGTGTCCGTCTTTCACTAGACTTAAATTGAAGAGGACCTTTAACGACTGTGCCAATGACTAGAAAGTTTTGATGATGAGCCTTTACTGCCGGGTCGACTGGAAAGTCCAGATACAGATAGTTTTTCGAATGCATTCCCTTCTGCACTAGTTAGTTTTGGTTTAAGAGGGGCCCAATCTTCTTCGATATAGCGCTTGGGCGGTTTGATGCGTCTACGAGGGCGTTCACGGCGAATTGCGTTACTTTTCTTGTCACGTTCACTGAAGTAACCGCTGGCCGCTTCCCCAGCCCCATGGTCTTTCATACTGGTGGCCATTTTTTGCACAAATACAGGTCATTCAACAGATCGTTCACAGTTCAGTTCGAAGTTAACACACACAACAAAGCTATTAACAAAACGGCAAATAATAGCACATTGCTAACCTCGCTCTGCTACCAGAAATGTTGTCGTCGATTGCTAAACAGTCGGGCCACGGTCGATTTGATTGTCCAAGTTTATTACATCAGATTGCTCACGAGTGCTCACAGACTCTTACACCGGAAGCTTGGTTAGATGATTACACTAAAGGAATCACAATATATTAAAGGTTAGAAAAACTGGCGAATTTACGGGTTAAGTATGAAATTACAGAATGAAAATGTGGAAAAATGTAAACAAGACAAACTCACCAAGCTCGCTGCTCGACACGAAAACTCAAAACACATGTGTGAGCGAGAGCTTGGCGACTTAGTCACATGAAATGAAACGCGGGAAAATAAATGTTCGGTTAATGTTCGGCTTTCTGGCTTCTTGTCGGGAACATGCTTAATTATAAAATAAAATTGTGGCATGTCAATGAAAACTGCTTTACCTCTCACTGATGGATGCATTTCTTGTATGCATGATTTAAAAACAAAATGTGGAAGGTGTGCCAGGCAAGGTAGCGAGGACTGTACGACAGAAATCCTTACTCTAAATAAAAAAGCTAATCTTAAGCTACCGAAGTTAATGGTAGGTTAACAGGAGTACTATTGACGCTAACCAGTGCTATTTAGGCTAACTGAAGCGCTATGTAGGATAACCAAAATGGATTGCACATCTTGCTGCCTCAAACTTTGTGTCAACCACTTGCTTCCCAACTGGCCGTTCCAAGATTGCGCAGGGAGCTGGGGCGAGTTTCAAACTTCAAGTTATCGATAATCTGACACCACCACATTAAAAATCATGGTGAGATTGGTCATTTAACCAAGTTTGATGCTTTCAGTATGAACAGAAATGAAGTTATGGACCTTGAGACATGGTTAAAAATCCATACAAATGTCTCTTACTTTGATACAGCGTCCCACAAAACCATATAAACTCTTAAATTTTTATGATTTTTGTGACACTCTTTAAAATGTGCAAACGTAGTGATTTTGATATTAGTTTCTTTCAAATAATGGGTCTTTGGCAGGATTTTACAGCTGTCACATTAAATGGATAACAAGTTTTACAGTTTACATGGTTTTGGGGACGCTATGAGAGACGTTTATATGGATTCTGAACCATGTTTTCAAGGTCCATAACTTTGTCTCTACTCATCCTGAAAGCATCAAACTTGGTCAAGAGACCAATCTCACCATGATCTTTCATTTGGTGGTGTCAGATTATCAACGACTTGAAATTTCAATCTTGCCCAAGTTCCCTGCGCAATTTTGGAACAGCCAATAGGTGCATAGTGATACATATCATATTCTTTGTTTCCTCTTTACAGAAAAACGTGGAACAGCTCCGATATAGCATTGCCAGCAAAATTTTGGACTGCAAGAACTAGAACTCGTGGCAATTTTAAAATCCTTAATCAAACAGTTGAAATATGGTTCTGAAGGGGGGTACCAAATCCAATTTCCCAGCCTATTTTTTGACTAACTCCCTGTCCCACCAGTGAAATTCTAGGGAAAACCCAGTACGTCAAAAATGTCACAGGGCAGGGATTCTTATTATATATTGTGGAATGACACGACAATTTGATTGATACGATTTTTGGGGGAACACGTGAGCGCTTACGCCTTCAGAAGGGGGATAACACTGCGAGCACTTACGCCATCAGAGGGGGGATACCCCCTACAACATCACAACGGGGGATACCCCCATAAGATGGTGGCCATTTGCAGCACCTGAAAAATAGGCTCCACTTTGTTTACATCATTTTACCACCTACGTATTCACTTCCGGCTCTGTTGCCATGGTAAGTTGCATTTCAATGCAATGAGGCATCCATCAAACTAGGTTGCTATGAAAACTTACCATGATTGTATTGTGTGACGAGAGGTAGTCGCGCAAAGCATGACAAGGGCAGAGTCACATACAGGCTGGTCTTGGGGCCAGACTCGTGCTCTCCCCCCTGCCTCTTGCTGATTGGCCACACTGCAAAAATTTCCACATTCCACAGACCACGCCCTGATGACGTTTGGGGTGTGTGGCAAAATTTATGCAAATTAGTCATGTGACTAAAATCCTCCAATTTGATTGATCCATTAAAAAAATACTCCATTCTGATTGGCTGTGTCCCAAAGGTATACCTATTACTACTTGAAGTGTCTGGAAGGGAAAGGCGCAGGCTGAAGTGAAAAAGCAAAGTCTGTTGTACAACTACTGAAGGGATTAATACAAAAAAAATATATTTTTGACATCTTTTGTAGTGTGTTTTGACAAATAATGATCAACACACTGGAACTTTTGGAAAGAATGTTTTTTGAGACGTTCGTGATGTCAAAACAATAAAATTGTTAGTTTGGTACTGCGAAAGTGTCCGCAAATCCGTAACAGCGAGAGTCCGAAATAGCAGGAGTCATTTCCAGTCAAACCTCTATAGCTTTCGCTGGGAATGTGCATTTTGTCCGTAACAGCGAGTGTCCATAATAGCGAGGTGTCTGCACGGCGAGAGTTGACTGTATATGCAAAAGAACCATGCTGGTCCTTGATGGTACCTCACTGACACGGGCAACCGTCAAATCAGACATAACCATGTTCAAATTCAGCTTGCACCACCGCAGCCAACAGGTGACTCCCGGCCTCAGGACTGGCCTGTGCCAATTCTCCCTGACAAACTGCTCTCTCATTCATTTCCACCCTCAGCAACTCCATCTTTGACTCCAAAGTCTTCAGGAAGTCTGTCACCAACACCACCAAGGCCTTCAGAGAGCTCCTCATCAATGCCATCTGCAGCCCTTTAGGACTTTACCCATGACTTTACCCTCTTATTTGTCTCTCGTCATGTGAGCAACCATGTTGGCCTGTGAATAAAAGTCTTGTCGACTTATTACAAAAGGAGTGTGGAATAGATCTCAAAGGATACTATGGACAAGACATGCCAGTGACATTAAAGGTCGAGATTAAGAGAGCCTTCAGAAACAAAGACATCCAAGTATTAGTGGAAACAGAATCATTTGAGCTCCATACACATTCTCCGCATGTAAACATTGTTGTAAGGGTTGGTTGTGTGTGAGATATCAGGGCTGTTGCACGGGAGTTCAGGAGAGCAGCTAGAGAGGAAAACAAAGGACATTTTATTCTTCTTTTTGATGAAAATAAAGAAGATCAACGGTTCGGCTACTGGACCAGGAGATGTACGGACCAAGAAAAGGAACAACTAGGAGAGGACTTTCTGACCGTGTGGCGGTACGCATATCAAATATACACAGGACAAGGCATTTGGGGATAAGCCACATGAGTCAAACATTCTTCAAAATCATGAATGTTGTGATAGTTGCCACAAAGCTTGCTTAAATCAGCCAAAAATATGATGCGATGAGCATGTGCGTGGAAGAGGGCGGACGTGTTTTCTGAGCGGGATATTTTCTCCGTCCTCACCGACTGGAAACGAATCAGAAATCTTTGGAAATCTTATTCCATGTCTTAATGTCAGATAATACAAAAAAGAACAAGTGCGGCGACCAAGGTTCTCTGGAAGGGGAAATTACCGACCCCAAGGGCCAACTAAATGAAGAATCTGCTTTAAGCAATATAGCAGCCAACACAGAATCAACATGGTCTAACGAAGAAGAGCCTCCTTTGACTGAAATCAAGAACATACTGGTTGGCCTACAAACATCAATCTCTAAAATACTGATAGAAAATCAGTCCCTTAAAGAAGAATTGTGGCAACTAAAGGCATTGGTTAATTCACAGGGCCGCAACTTCGACAAAGTTAAAACTTCCCTGTGCTGCATGACGAAAGAAAGCCAATCACTCAAAGAACAGCTGCAACAAACTAGGGACAAACTTAACGAACAAGTGGAGGAAACAGGCAATATGTGGTTTGCTCTCGATGATTTCGAACAATATATTTCGAGAAAAATTACACTGGAAATCGATGGAATCCCTGAAGAATGCTACATGTCCACAGAAGAAGTGGTTCTGAAAGTTTGAAACACGCTCAATGTCGACATATCACCTCAAGATATTGGAATCTTGCATAAAATAAATTGCAGTGGTAGGAAATCGATCATAGTGAAGTTCGTTAGCCACAAAGTCAAGACACATTTGTACAAAGAAAGGGTTAAACTGAAAATGGTTAGCTTGAAAGATATAGTCCCAAGCTATTCCAGCGCCGCAAGAGAAGAGAGCACTAGAATCTTCATAAATGAAAACCTGACCAACTTTAGAAGACTTAGAAGATTCCTCGTCGGAATGGCCAACAAGATGAAACACTATGGAATTTTTGTGAGTGTATGGACAATTGATGGTAAAATTTTTGCCAAAACCTTGCCTGATGGAATTCTGATCAGAATCCGCAGTGAGGAGGACCTTAAAGCAATTTAATCTGTCTTCACAGTCGTGGTCTTCGTCTTGGATAGCTTTCAATCATAACTTGTGTTGACAATTTTTCTGAACTATTAATTCTAATTAACCACTGATCTTAAGACTGATTCAGTCTGAAGAGGATGGGGACAGGCTTAAGTGAAGGAGGTAAGAAGCTCACATTAGACACATTTTATTATTTCCTCATGTTTTTTTTCTCCCTTTTGATTCAGGTTTTGTTATTGTCGCTTTTTGAATTGCCTACCTTTCCAGTAAGCATGTACAGCAAGCAAGTATGCAGAAGCACTCCTCCAGATAGTATAAAAGCTGTCTTTAAGAGGCAAACCAAAGCAATGTTTCTACCAAGGTTTCAAAGGTTTAATGTAAATTTATTACGTTGGGAAATTGATCTCGGCTGTAGTTGACAACATAGATTGGGACGGAAGTCAGGAATTTGCAATGGATATTTAAAACACAAATGTCACGTAAATTTAAAATCATTTCTGTAAATGTGAGAGGATTACGACAGCAGAACAAAAGGGGAGCGATATTTTCCTATTTAAAATCACAAAAGGCAACCTTATATAGTCTTCAAGAAACTTAATCTCTATCTAATGATGAAAAGGTGTGGTCTGTGGAATGGGACAGACAAACGATCTTTTCTCACAGAACTGCACACTCAAAAGGTGTGTGCATGTTACTAAATCCCAATTCAACCTTTCAGCTTTGCAATATCGAAACTGATCCCCAGGGGCAATTTATACTTGCAATAATTACATCCACGAGCTGCCCTTCTCTGTCATTAATATCTATGCTCCGAATAGTTACCGCAAACAAGAAATGTTCATTTACAATTTAACCGAACACATTATATCAAAGTCAGATACCTCCAGACTTATTGTTCCCGCGATTGGAATGTTACTCTTAATCAAACAGATAACAAGGTGGCCTACCTTCCAGGAATGCTCACTACATCATAGCCTTCAAGAACCCTCGTGACCAACTAGCCATGAAGAATTTACTCCTTCAAGCTTTTCCCCTCTACTGGCCAGACATAATGACGGTGTTAAAAAAAAGTGGCGGAACGACCTAATTGACAAGCAGGACAGCACTGATCGAGTTTTAATTCCCTTGCAGATGCCTGCTTAGCCTTAAAAGCCATTCCAAAACATTTCTCATAACATAATGTATGAAAAGAACCGGCTAGTCACCTAAATGACATTTAGGGAAGCACTGATTTTCGTAAAGTTTTCAAGCGAATTTAAAATTTTGGCCGATGACGTCATAGCAATGAAAGTGATAAAAATGTATTTAGCATCAAAGTATCTACCAACATGTACTTTGTTGTTTCTCACATTTAATGCAACGCCAGATACGCACTTGTACCCAGACTCCCACTTTTTGAAAATTGTACATAGCTCCCTTAATATTTATATTTTGTTCGGTTCCTTGGCAGTCCGAAATGCCTCACATGAATGTGCTTCAAACTGCAATAACTGCTTTTTCAGTAACAAACTGTTTTTGTCACAGTTAGCAAAGTCTGACCAAAGTCACATGACTAATGACGTCATCACCCTATGTCTCATATAAGAAGTAGTTTATGGTAAGAATTATTTCTATATGACATAGTACTCCTGCTGGCTTCAAACTGACCAAGTTATTTGGCATTTATTATTTTTCAGTTGCAAAGGATTCTGGGAAGGTTCTTATTATAATTATATATTGTTTTTATAATTATTATCATTATTATGAGATTTACTTGGCTGTGCAAATGCATGAGGTTTTGCCAAACCAGGAGAATGTTTTTTTTTCTTCAAATGCTAAATTAATACGAACAGTAAATTATATAGTCAGCTGAAGAGAAATCATCATCCTCCATCAGTGGCACTATTTACATTAGAGTTCAGCACACCCTGTGCACCTTGGCCAATTTTACCCGGCGTTACCAACCGATTAAATAGATCATCGATATCAATCGATGGCAATCAAAATTAATTGATTGATATTGATAATCGGTGACCAATCGATGAAGAAGATTTTTGTGACCTTAATTAATGTTAATTAATTGATTGATAATCGATGACCAATCGATGAAGATTTTTGTGACCTTATCGATTGGCATCGATTGTTATCCATTATCATGATGCAGTTTTTTTTTTACGGATTGTCTTTTCCCTGTCTCGGCTTCTCCATCTTCTCTTTGCGGTTCAATTTCATTTGGAACATATGTCATGAAAGTAATTGCCAATCGATATCAATCAATGAAATTTTTTTGGGACTATCAATTGGTCATCGATTGGCAGATACCAATCCATATCAATTAACTAATTTTATCGATTGATATTGATTTATTGATTGCATTTCTGATCATTGATTTCATTAATTGGTAATGCCGGGATTTTACCAGCTGGGGCCTCGAAAAGCAGATTTAAATGGTTAAGCTAATAATCCTATTTGACGCTTACTTTCAGAGACGGCCTAAACCGTAGATTTTCGTTTTATCCAGCATCTCTTCCAATTGCGAATGGGCAACTGAACCAGTCAGTGTATCCAGCAGGTCATTTTTTTGCAGCTCAACAACTTCAACAAGCACGACTTGAAGCAGCGAATGTTACAAACAATGCATGTACAAGTCAGGAATTGCGCAAAGGATGAGAAAGTGGAAAACATGTACAGAAACAGAATCCAAAAGCGGCTGCCTGGTCTGTTGATGAGAGAAAAGAGCTTCTGTACGTATGGTCTCCTTGTTTAGAAAGACTGAAAGGAGCTTCCACCAAAGTCCAATTTGGAATGAGATTTTTGAGGAATTCAAGTGCAGCTCTAGCGAAACTGAGCTATTACTTATCTCTTCAACTTCAATGGGATCATTGTCCTCTTCAACTAAACCATCTGACTGTGAAAAGTTCTGCATCTGGAGAAGAATGTGCTTATTTTTATTTAATGCAAATTGCTTTTGCTTTTCTCTTGTTTGGCGCTCTTGTTGCTGTTTCTCCTTCTTCTATAATTGCTCCTCTCTCTTTTTTTCTCTTCTTCTTTCTTTTGTTCTTTTTCTTTTTGGCCATCTTGCTTATGGGGCTTGTTTTTTCTGGCACTTTTTTCCTTCTCCTCATTAATTGATTTTCTTTTCTGCCTTGCAAACTCGTATACTACAAACAAGCTAACATTTCTAGATTGCTGCCCAGCTCACATTCTTCTACCGCCCCACCTACTTTCAGTGACTGAATTCCACACTATCGCCTTTGCACATTCCTTTTGTTTACAAAATATAACCGTTAACATTTCATTACTTGTTGAATAAAATGTCGTCTGACAGTAACTACACGACCAATTACATAGATGTAAACATTTGGTTGAAAGAAATGCTTTGTTTTTCTCAAAGTTTCATCATAATTTTATATTTTTGCTGCCAAAACCGACATCATGTTTTCACTGCACTTTAAGCAACCAACAAAAACAAGGCAATACGTTGCACAGGAATTTCTGAATGAAAGTGGGTGGGCTAGTGTACAGCTTGTTTCACACTTTGGTGTTTTTGTAGTATTTATGGGACGAATAAAGTAAGACATGTTGGTAACCTGTCAATCCAAACATATGAACATGCAAGAGTATCAATAGAATAAACCGTTTGCAAGTTATTTCTTGCCACAGAGTGACAACAAGTGTTTCTGTGAAAACATACCTGTGAAAGTATCTACCGGCATGTCGATTGCAAATTGTACTCGCTTTCTAGAGAACACTTTATTATGAGGACTCATTCTAAAACCTATGCAGAAGGTGGCTACCAAATGCCTATTTATTCTTTAGTATATAGTTGCATATTTTTCTATTTAATGCCTACAGCTAGTTAATGTGTGGTTCCAGCAAATGCCTATACTCCCCCACAGAAGCAAATTGAAATTCCTGGGGGCAGGGATCTCAAAGACAGAAAACTTTAAGGAAATGTATGTTAGTTAATTGCAACTTCCAGAGAGGTGGGGGGATCTTAGGAAAAATCCCTTCTGTGGGGGAGGTATGGATAATTTCTCAAACCACTCAATGTTCATAAATAAAGTTAGATAAACCTTGTTAACATTGAAATTTGTCAAATTGCATGAAAATAAATTTACATGTTGTGTTCACATTAAGCATTGTATTTTCTTGGACTGACATTTCAGCTGTGAATGTACTGTTTTGTTTCTCCTTCAACAAATTCATGTCAACAACTCAAAAATTACTCAATATTTTCTTTCTGATAATAAGGTGGGGTGTAAGTTGAAATATCCTCCACAAGTAATCACATTTTTGTCACAATTTTGTGGTATGTACGAATGAGTTAGCTATCAGGAGCCTTTGCAGGATAATGAGAATATTGAACCAAACACTGGTTCCTGCAGTACCACAGAGGCCACAACTGCTACAGAATCCACACCTTCTTTAGTTCGTTTGCATTAAACAGAACGCTCAATTGCTTTCTAAAAATGTTCGGGAAACATGCTGATATGACTTGAAAACTGTAATAATATTTGTTACGCCATTAGACTGTAATACAGCAATGCCGAGGGTCTCTTTCTCCAAGAAACGAAAAGCTATTTTTGTGTAGAACAATAGATCAGGAAAAAAGTCTAAACTCACTGATAAAATGCAAATGAATTTTTTGCTGAGTTGTGCACGTGAAAATGAAAGTTGAATACAATGCCCGTGAATAATGAGGACACTCACTTGTAAACACAAAATCTGGGAGAAAAACGTAGTACATTGGAGCCCCGATGTTATTATCTTACATGTTTTCAATGACCTTGAAACTTGCAGGCCATATAAACTGATGACAAAACTCGAGATTGACAAGTTTTTAAAAAAATTCATCAAGCGGTTTCCAAATAATTATCACATTTGTAGGTGTAGACCAAATTATTTACAAAAGTGGCAACAAGAGCACCTGAATGCACGCTCATCAAATCCGTTTTTTCGCAATCAGTTGTGGCGATCCCCATAATTTTGTATACACAATTTTAAATGGCATCAAACTACTATGAGATGAAACTGCATTCCCAAAGCGCGTCGTGTTCTTCAGATATTACCCTATTATCTCAATAGTATGTTTTTTACTGTATTCATGACCCTCGAAACTTCATCCCCAAAAATTTCGATAATGCTCTCACAGAATTTGTTAAAACTTTGCCAACATTGAGGCAGGTATTGGAGGTACATGCTCCCTTGAACGATTTCTGAAAAAACCTCCTGGTGCCAAGCAATACGAACGAAATTGATAAACGTGATGACGTCATTACGTTGCTATGACAACTCCGATGTCAAAATAACACTGGTCATAACAAATTTTCATCTTTACCTAATTCAGCTGTGGTGATAGTTTTTCGATGGCATTGTTAATGACAGTGTGGTTAGTTCTCAAACTTGAGCAGTGTTGCCCCTAAAAAACCCAGTCGAGCCACCTTAAAATAGCTGAAGTAGACCAGTAATTATCATAACTAATGTTAAAATAAGATCCTACCATGCATTGAAATCAGGCTGTTTCCTCGACTTTAAAGCCGCTATGTCACAATATATCAAAGTAATTTTTTGCAACGTGATAGAAAGTTTCAAATTGAAGCAATTGTCTCAGTTACTGCACAATTAGATACTATTAGACAAATAGACAGTAATTTATTTATTCTGGTATGATAACCTGGTCCCCCAGTCCCCCTACACCCACAGGAACATTTCAAAATTGGTGCGTATTCAACGTCGGGCCACTGGTCCACCACTTTCATCCGTTAATCAGTGAAGAACCTTAGGATACACGAGTAACATGACTATCAAAGCTTAACCTGCTTAGTTTAGAGCAGAGGCACTTTCTTATAGATGTGTACTGTTTTGTTATTAAATAAGGTTGTATACCGTTATTTAGATATTGACTTTAATTCCATTGTTTTCTTTTGTTTAGTTTTGACTATTTAGCACGAACTGTTACAGGTGTTGTTTCACTCTAAAGGTAGAAAAACACCAAAACAACAAAGAACGATTAGATAATATTCCCTTGGTAAGAACAAACAAACCAAATAAAAAAAAATGCTTAACATAGCGGAGACAGATTACAAAACAAGAATGTTGCCAAATTTAGGTTAAATTGATGTTGTGAGATAACTCCTTTAAAGCAGAAAAGGGAGCCTGATATCTTCCCCATGAAGTCTTTGTAGGACTTTGCCGTGATGTTGGTATTTTGCACGATCTCCGAGGATCGGAACAGCATGTCTCGGCAGGTCAGAACTTTTGTCGCCATTTAGATAAAGATTAGCAATCTCCTTGACTGCACGGGTGGATTGAAGAATGGAAGGCAAGCTCCAGTCAAGTTTAGTTCTAAAAAGCAAATTCACGCTATTAAATGACAGTCGGAATTCTGTTTTAAACACCTGGGGCTGGATTTACAAAGCTCGCCCAAGTTAGGATAAATCCTAATTGTTGTTCCTTAACATTTTTAATTGTTAAAACAACAGGCTTTTGTATTTGAGCAATACTTCTGATACATAACCTAGGCTTCGTGAATCCGGCCCATGGAATATAGCTCACATAAATTGCTGTTAACGAATGAAGTAAAAGTTAAGTACAGGAAAGAGATCTCTTAAAAAACACGTAATGTAAAGATTGTAACCCAGTAGAATATTTGAACTGTCAAAACGAACCATTTTGCATTTTTCTGCCACTATAAAACCCCACAATTGCAAATGAAATCAACCTACCTCAGTGCTAGAGTTTCGTTCTGTTGGCCACCGGACTTCTTTTGGGAATTCATAATGCTATAGTATGATTCCACCACGGCTTCAGTTCCCCCCTTTGCCAATGCAATGTCGATTGAAACACAGCCTTCGATACCAATGGCGGTAAATAGGTGCTCGTCAGTGTATATGCTGCGATAGACTTCCGTCTCGTTTATCTCGGCAATAAATTGCTGCCCAGAATTTTGAACTGTAATTGCATATCTATTAAAATACCAAAACGTTTTCCCGCCTTCCGCAAATTGGCGCGAAAGTTAGGCAAGAACTGCAGCGACCCAGTGAAATGCCAGCACCCAGCAATCAGCAAATCAGCCAAGCAGAGTCATTGAGTTCAAGTCTTTCAGGATGGACCGCATCAGCATCTTACAGATGCTGAATTCCATTCGAGATTAGCGTCTCGATAAACTCGAGACTCTGAAAGAACAGCGCCATGAATTCCTCAACGTCCTGCGTAACAGTGTAGTTATGCCCGTAGAAGACTTGCAGCGTACACTACAAGTATACTGCGAGTTTAGAAGCAATGTCATTGCTATGGTCAGCAACCTAGACGAATTGGAGGAACACCTCATTCATAAACTTCAGGGCAAAATTTAAAACGGCTCTTTTAGGAGCCATTCAAATTTCAAAACTGCTCTTTTGAGAGCCACCACAAAAACAAAAGTCTTGACCTTCGTTCTTTTTTGTTTCTTTTATTATTAGGGATATTCTTATTGTGCAATTCCATCATTTCCATGATTCACATTTCACCGATTTGTTGCTCTCGGAAGACAGAATACCCGTGATCCCTCATAGCGGAGCTCCACAGCGGCCCAAAGGGCCGCAGAGCGGAGCCCCATAACTACCGTGCGAGGATAGAAATTGAGAAAACCATGCGTTTGAGTTTTTATGGTCATCGTGGCAAGCGGCATGGCTCGCGGGCGCGTGCACTCTACATACATACATACGTGCAAACGAAGTCACCCAAAATGGCAGCCATACTCCAGAAAAAGCTTGACCTGGGCAGGCCTCTTACAGGTTTGATATTGACCATCCCCCTTTAGTTAAAAAATACCTATTGTAGAAGTTTGTAGGACACTGCACATTTTTTTTTATGTTTAAAATCGACTACGAATATTTCATTTCGCCTACACGAATCGATCGGATGAGACGGCGGCAAAAGCTCTCCCCGGGAATGAAAACTTGTGAAGAAAGTCAGCAGCAGAAAACATTTCATCGTTTATTATTTTTTATCCCATCACATCTAAAGTTGATACAGCTATTTCAATTAACGTTGTCGGATTAAATCTTCAAACCTACAAGTCAAGACCGAATGGTGCCATGGGTATTTACTGCAATTTGCATATCACCATTGAGGAAATCTACAAGTTTGTATTTTTGCACGTGGAATATTTTGTTTTTCTTTCCGTGAAACCTTTCTTGTATCTTTTCTTTCGCCGTTATGTGGTTTGGATTATTCTTTTTAAATGAAATGAGGCGAAAAAGGATCTTTTCTACACATGTCTGAAGAGAAAGGAAACGAAAAACGTCTCGTTTGCTATATCGCTGTATCTCATTAGTATTCAGCACGCGTGGAACACTCTTTCTTCGCCCATACTACCTTTCGGTCTTGTCTTTAAGCTTTGAGCTTCGATCCGACAACGTTAATTGAAATAGCTGTATACTTCAGAGATTTTTCTCAAATCAAAAAAATGATCAACTAAAAATGATCAACTTAAACGAAGCAATTGCATGAAAAGGCGGCAAATCTTTGGTACACGCTGTTCGCCTTTCAGCTGAATGAAAGACGCGAAGAAAGCTGTTGGAGAACTTAGGTCTTTGTGAATATTTCTCGCTCTATGCACTCATCTACATCATGGAAACGTATGCCAAATAATTTAGGACAACCTCATAACGGGAAGATCCGAAATAATTGCAGACTTGAACATTATATATCGGACTACAAGTCAAAAAGAGCGATGACAAGGGTTCGACCTGCAGTTGAACAAGGCTGAAAATCACTAAATGAGTCAAGGAATCAAGGTTCACTGAAGTGAAGCATAAAAGACTGTTAAAGGCTACAACGATGGAAAGAGAGAAATTGATCTTCGCTGAAAATTCATATATATAATTTATGCGCGGTGGTTAAAGCTTGCAACAAAAAACTTACCACGAAACTGCCGTGTTTGTCTCCAATATTTTTATTGGGCTGGTTTGGAAGCTTTGCCCTGCAGAATTTACAAGCATTCTCCAATAATAAGGTAACAAACGTAAATGTGTGCACTAAGAAAAAGTCCAATTTTATATTGAGATAATTATACTTCATTTTTGAAGTTGTGTCGGTTTTCTGATCTTCCCGCAAATATTTATCAAACGTGTTCATGTTTGTACATTTTATACAGACATTGTTTATTAAATATTTCGCTTAGACGAACTATTTTCTGTTTTAGTTAGTGGAGTTAACTGTGATGTTCATCATTGGATTTTTAAAAACAAATTATTAACATCGAAATCACGATTTCGGCTCGCTTGCATTTGTTTTGTTTCTCTTGTTACTGCTTATCAGTGAGTGTGTTGAAATATCTTAGATGCGTAAATGAATATTTCGCCGGTCTCGTTGCGAGTTACCTGTGCTTGGCTGAGTGAGTTCAGGCTTCACCTAAAGGATATTTACTTATCATTCAGTTCTCAGAGTTCTCTACATAAAAATTCTCTTAGCAATGCGTACGATAAAACAATCATGCAACCAAACCGCAAGTCAAAACAACATTATTGTAAGCTTATTCTAAGTTAGCGTGCACTTCTTCCCAAATCACAAACTGCCACAATTCTTACACAAAAATTTCCTTCAAATGACTTACATAACCGGCACCATCACCAATGTCGAACAAACGATTGCTCATTTATTCTTCACATGTTCAGCAGCCACATCTTTCTGGTTCGAGTTCACTACTTGGTATAATTCGCTATCAAAAACAAAGAAGACTTCTCTTTCTAAAACAGAAATAATATACGGCGTAACAGAAAACTGGTCGTCCTGTTCAACCCTTAACCACTTGATTATAATTGGAAAATACTTTTTGTATACTAATGCCCTAACAGACCAAAGATTTCAGTTCGCCGATTATATCACTCTCGTTCGAGATAAAATTGAAACGGAAAAATACATCGCAATCATGACCAATAATCGCACTGCCTTTAATAAAAAGTGGTCAAATTTTCTTATTTAGCACATTTATTAGTAAATTTGTTATGCTTTTTGTGTGTGTGTGTTAATTGTAATTGTAGTTGTTTTCCTTTTAACGAGTAATTTCTATTTAAATTTTTCATTGTACTTTATTATTAGTAATCTTATTGTGAGAAGTGTAAATATTCGGATTGTTAGTAATGTGAGTAATGTCTGTAATTATAATTTGTATCCTTATCAATGTAAGCAATTTTAAAATTTGCCAATAAAAAAAAAAAAAAAAAAAATCAATTTGCAGAGTTTTTTTCGCCGCTGTGATTTTCTCAGTTTGCCGTGGCGTGAGTTCATTTTGTTTACTGTGTTAAGCAGCGAGTTCACTTTGTTTTCTGTTTTTTTTTTTTTGCCTTGAGTTGATTTTCTTGCCCTGATAGTTCTGTAGTAATAAAAACTAGGTCAAGATTCTCTTTACATTGAATAACTCATAAGGGTCCTAGAGTTGTATTAATTTATTAGTGTACGGTAAACGTTGTAAACAGTTTTTCAAAGATTTGTTTTGCGCCTACGTTCGTATGTGAGGGACCTAATAAAGTGCACTCGTCAATTTCAATTTTAGAACCTGTCACGAGCAAGAAAATTCAGAGTTTTTCAGACGAGTTAACCGGAATATATTGACGTCGCTTTCCTCAACAAAACCATGAGAGATTTTTAAGATATTAAATTAATTCTATACTTATATGGGCCACCGTATAAAGCTTAGAAATATAGTGTGTACTTATTTAGCAGCACTGTAATAAACTCGAGCGAAAAAAGTAATAAATGGGAGCTCTGCTTTTAGGCCTGCCTAAATCTATATATTACCATTTGAGTTTAAGTCCATTTTGGCGTAAATGTCAGAGAAAGTAGGGTACAGGCTGTACAACTGAAGCCTTGAAACACGAAAACTATTGTTAAAAAGCCCGACGGTGTGCCCACGATCCTTTAGATCGGCAGTGCCGATCTAAAGGATTGTGGGTGCACTTTACCACGTTTACATACTATCTGAAGCACCACCTCTGAGGAATCGATTCACCCCAAAACCCAAGTCTTGTAAAAACTAGAAACTTTATTTACCTATTTTGGAAATGACGCCACGCCACATGACGCCAGCGAACAAATCCCTATGAAATACGCCAGAAGTTGGCGTAAATTATCGAGCTCCACGCCGAAGATCTTTGGCGTAACATACATGTTTTCCAGACTGGGTAAGAGAGTCATGGCTTTTACACAGTTCTAAATGTTGTGGCAGAAATTGAACGGCAGCTCGGTGAAGAAGATACGAAGCTTGTGATCACAGATATAAAGGGAAATCCTATCAGAGACATGCCTGGAACACGAGGTATGTTTGGTTTTGTTATCATCCGTGCACAACGTTCCGATGCTGATGGAAAATATTATTGAATCGAGATTGTTAATACAGCCTCAATTGTTTTTGGAAACAAATTATTTCAAAAATATTCCATTTATGGCAGATGCGTCGTTTCCAACTGTTTGTTTGAATTGTGTTTTGTTTTTGTACTGTACCGCGGATACCACACAAATGCTGTGTTTATACTTTGTGCATTGAGTAAGCCATGAAAACTTTCGAAGTGTTTAGGTTATAGTTGGTCAAGAATTAACCCCCTCCAATGTGTATTGAAACGTTAAACATTGTGAAACATTCTAAAGTGATTCGAAAGATCAAATAGTTTGAAACTCCTGACTTCCTGTTAGTGTTGCATGTCAATGCCCCGAGGGGGTCAATTGGGTCAATTTTTGCTGGGTATGTGCTGCTTGCATCTCAGAACCCCTATCCATTATAGTATATTTCTGGTCTATTTTGTGGCCAATGATCCCATCCTAGTCACTTTTGGGCAAATGATTTTGTTAATCTCAAGTCCTTGGCTTGGCTTTTGGAGGTATGAAAGAAAAGTAAATTAATTATTTATTTTATTATTATCCCCCAGCCTCACTGTGATATCTTTTGATTTACTCCCCCAAGACTCAGAGTTTAGTAAGAAATTTAATATATATTGAAAGTGGCCCATTGTAGGTTTATAGTTGGGGTGGTGGCAGGCACAGGGATCTGGGAGTAAAGTGGGGAGTCTATGAGAGATAGGAAGCAGGATTTCCAAGATGGCTGAAACTGGGAGAAATCATAAAAATATGCAACATTGTGTAGTGTTTTGCAGTAGGAAATTGACAAAGAGGGCAAGGGCACTAAGAAATTATTGTTTATATTATTTCTTTCCTACTTCAGGACACGCCTATTGGAACAGCCAGAAAATATTCCGAGCAATGTACACAAACAATTTTAATTAGACCCCATCTTTGGCAGTCAATTAAAAAAAGATTATAGCTTTCAATCTGATGTCATGGAAGATGATTATTTAGAAGGCAAAGAGGCAAATGCAAGCACAAGTGGCTTTTCAGCCACCAAAAGCTTCACAACTGCATGCATCAATTCAATCTCCTAGGAAGACAAAGTTGACCAAATCATAACCATGCTAAAGAAAGAAGGAAAAAAGAAGTCGCTGAAAGAAGTGTTTAAGTGCTCCATTTGCCTGGAAACTTGCAGCAACCTCATGACATCATGTACACACCCCAAAGGCTGTGGTAGACTCTTGGGTTGTTTCACATGCTTCTACGATGTTCTCAAATGTCCTCTGTGTCGCAATGAACTTCCCCCTCCAAAGGAAAGGAAACCGCTAATAATCTCAGGTTTGGAAAGCATTCTTGGAGTTCATGCAATTTCCCTTGCATCTGCATTGTCCCAAGTAGGTAGTCAAAATGTATCTAGTGATTCTGATGATGACGATCTGATGCAGGAGAGTTTCCCTCTTCCCACAGCAAGAGCCCCTGCAGATCAAAAATCACTATTCTAAGGGCTAGAACTATTAAGCACAATGTACCATTTCGTTAACAAACTTTGTTGATATTTTGAAAGAAGAAAGACACAAAGGATATTTTGTCCAGGTTGATGTTATTTGGCCACACCCTTAAAAGTCTCAGTGAAATTAATTTAGGATAAGTTCAGGTTATTACTAGTAAGCAAAGTTACAAACTACTAACTCAGCCTCCACTTGTCAGTGAAACTAAAGCCACTTGGTATTTTGGGGGCCTTATTACTGTTATCAAAGTGTTTCACAATATATTAGACTTGTATTTTTGTAACTATATTGGTTAGCAAAAGTGTGATCATGTTGGGTTCAAAACAAACATGTAAACCAATAACATAGTTTTCTTCTGCTCCAGGTCAAAAATAAAGCACCATTGTTTTCAAACAAGTCTCTTATTTAGTACTGTACTTTTTTTGCTTCAATTTTTAATGTATTTCTAAATTCCCTCTTACACACAAAAAAGTTCATGACTATGCTTTGCCAAGTCTCTCTTTGTTCCGACCCAACTTTCATAAAGGAAAAAAGATTTGACACAAATGTCTTACTATTTTGCTTTTTAGTCCCAGTATTGAAGTTGTGCACTGTATTTTGCATTTAATGCATTGTTTTGTAATCAACAACTGAACTACTCCAAATTATGTTCAATAAACCTGGTAAAGTGGTCTAAGAAGAAATTTTTAAATTCAAAATTTTTTTAAATTTTTAAGTTTTAAAACTCCACCATGATAGGAGCAGGCTAAGATTTTGGTAAAAACTGACATTTTTCTTCTGCCTTATGGCTACCTTCCCAACAAATGAGTGTTGAAAAGGCCCAGGGAGGGGGGGTACTTGCAGAATACATGACAGAGGGGGGGGGGGGGGAGGGGGCGATGGAGCTTCATATTGCGAACCCAAAAAACCCATGAGCATGAAACTTTACACCCAACAAAAGACCTGGCATCAAAATTTTCTGATTTCTTCAATCCAACAGACTTTAAAACCTAAAAGAAATATGTGGCAGATCTCTTGACCCTGCCATGTATACTGAAAGTACCCCCCACCCCTGGGTGAAAAGGTCTTCAAAAATTGTTCAGTTTGTGCCAGTTACTTTTATCCCAAGCAGGCAAAGGAGCAGGGTCAACATTTTGCACTCCCCCAAAAGGGTGGGTGACAAAATGGGAACTTGCTTAAGGGGAATTCCTTAAAGCCTAACCATTATACCCAGCGGCAGGTACAAAAGGCAGGTCACGGGTCAGTAAAAAGAAAAACTCTGCAATTACATAATTACTCCTGCTTTGCGTCAGAAGTACCGGCATTAACTTTTGATGCATATACTTTGGTATTATATTGTCAAATTTCGAGTTACTGTCAGGCATGTTAAAGTGCACCAAACATGTTTTCAGCTTTAAATCTTCGTCTTTAAAGGAGCTATGTCACGATATTTTGAGTAATTTCTTGGATGGCCTAAATAATGGTTCTATGAAGTAGTTTATAATTGAATTCTCTAAGTTTTGTTTCTTTGCAAGTTTTACTTATCTGAGTAAAAGCCAGATCCCACCTAAAATTTTCCAGTTTAAGTTCTGTCTGCCATTTCTTTTGGCCGGTAGGTTCGACATCGGTCGCATTGACATAGAGCCAGTAATAATCTTTACATTTCATTTTGACTAAGTCTATAACAGTAGAGTTAGACAGTTGATACAAAGTGTTGCCAGAGAAACTACGCTTGTCAACATGAAGTGCGGTCCTCACCTTTTCAAGTAGATATTTTGGTACTGAAAACATGTTTGGTGCACTTCAACATACCTGAGAGATGTAAATCGAAATTTAAGAATATAATACTAAAGTATATGCGTCGAAAGTTAATGCCGGTACTTCCGCCACAATGTAGGAGTAATGATGTAATCGCCGAGTTTTTCTTTTTACTGACCTGTGACCTGCCTTTTTTACCTGCCGTATACCGAGCCATTATAATAGTAATAATGGTTACGGTTTAAGGAGTTCTCCTTTGCTCCCCCCCCCCCTTAATAATACTTTTTAAAGGAGTCGACCAGCACCTCATTGAACATCTCACATGATTGGCCATAAGAACAATAGGACAAAGGGCACAAACAATGCCCATATCCCTGAAGACAATGAGCAATATTGTTTTAGAATGCCTCTGAAATTAGAGGTTCACAAGAGGTACTGGACTACTCTATCTGTTTTCCATCAAAACAAAAACAAATGACAGTAATCTCAACAAATTTTCATACAGTAGTCGTAACCTTTGTGTGACATGAATATATATCTTATGGGATGTTTTGGTGTGTAGTATCACTGAATATTTTTACGAGTTGTGCCTTACTTTGACAAGTCAAAGTATAAGTCAAATTCGGGAAACCATTCAAATTTGCAGAAATCCCAGGAGGGGTATTCGCAGTATACATGACAGGGGGTCCCATGGATCTTCTTACTGCGAACCCAAAAAATACATGAAACTTAAATTTTATACCCAAAAAAATACCTGGCTTCAAAATTTCCCGGCGTTACCAATCGATGATCGATTAAAATCAATATCAATCGATGGCAATCGATATTGATTAATCGATTGATATTGATAATCGATGAGCAATCGATGAAGAAGATTTTTGTGACCTTATCGATTGGTATCGATTGTTATCGATTGGCATCGATTGTTATCGATTGTCATCGATTGTTATAGATTATCACAATGCAGTTTTTCTCTCGATTGTCTTTCCCTTCTTGGCCTCTTTTCCCCTTCCGTGTACTTTTGATCCACCATGGTAGCTCCTATCATGCCTGTGTGTCACGGCTAATTAAGAGTTTACCAAAACATAAACATGCCGGGAAAGTATCATTTCGTCAGAAAGAAATTACAATGCATAAGTGATTTACTCGCCACAGAAGTGTTGTCAGTTCCTTCTTGCTCATTCTTCTAAACTCAAGTGAAAGCGTGTCACGAAGAGGCGAGAAGTGAGAAACTCGCTGCTTCGCGGCTCAATTTCACTTGGAACATCTGTCATGAAAGTATTTGCCAATCGATATCAATCAATGAAATTGACTATGGATTGGTCATCGATTGGCCGATACCAATCGATATCAATTAACTAATTTTATCAATTGATATCAATTTATTGATTGTATTTCCGATCATCGTTTTCATCAATTGGTAATGCCGGGAAATTTCCAACCCAAGAAAAATACAAGACTTAAATACCTAAAAAAAATACTGATTTATTCAATCAAACACACCAAGACCTAAAAAAAAAATATGTGATCAGACCTTTAAAAAATATGTCAGACCTCCCTAACACTGATACTGTGAGTACTCCCTATGGGGCAGATGTGTCCCGCCATTTTGTTTTCTTTTTGAAGTGGGCATCCTACAGTGTCCACAATTGTCAAGCAGGTTTTCTAGTCTACAAATATTAAACTATTCAATATTGCTGTATATTTTTACTTGTTTCACACATTATTTGGATGGTATTTGCTGCAGTTGGATAATATCGGTAACTGCAGAAACAAATGAAATTTAATTTCAAACATAACATTGACTGGTAAACTAACCAACTGTTTTGCTAATTAAAGTGAAGGAAAGGATTTACAATATTAAATACATACACCTTATTCTATGGTTTAACATATAATATGTGCGGATATTTTGCGAGTTGCATAGTATTTTTCCAAGCCCCATAGGGGCAAGGAAAAATACGAGCAATGAGCAAAATGTCCGCTCGTATTATGTGTTAAACCATCGAATAAGGGATTTATTATTCCACCATTCCTTCATTTTCTAGTCTTTTGGCCTTTAGTTTTCAAAATAAATCGCGCAAAAGACATAAACAACACAAACGAAACCAAGTGTCGTTTATTTGATTGGTTAAAATGGAAAAAGTCACAAGTGATGTCATGCTAAATTTTCGAGTTTTGCATCGTGTTCAAACAACGCTTCATAATTTGAAAACAACGATTCAAAAACACCCCAATGCTTTTCGGGGGGGCTTTAAAATACAAGATGTATGGTAAACTCATTGTAAAGTCAAGTTCTGATAGATCAGAATGGCAAAAACTATGTTTAAAGTTCACCATCACTGTCTAATATATAGATTTAGGCAGGCCTAAACGCGGAGCTCCCATTTGTTAATTTTTTTTGCTCGAGTTAATTACAGCTAGTGTTGCTAAATAAGTACACACTATATTTGTAAGCTTTATACGGTGGCCCATATAGGTATAAAATAAATTTTAATCGCTCATGGTTTAACTTAATATGTTAAAAATCTCTCATGGTTTTGTTGACAAAAGCGACTTCAATATATTGCGGTTAACCCATCTGAATATTCTTGCCCGCGACAGGTTCTAAAATTGAAATTGACCAGTGCACTTTATTGGATTCCTCACTTACGCACGTAGGCGCAAAACAAATCTTTGTAAAACTGTTTACAACGTTTACTGTACACTATTAAATTATACACCTCTAGGACCTTTATGAGTTATTCAATGTAAAAAGAATCTTGACCTTGTTTTGATTACTACAAAACTATAAGGGCAAGAAGTTCAACTCAAGGCAAAAACAGAAAACAAAGTGAACTTGCTGCACGGCAAACTGAGAAAATCACGGCGGCAAAACGAACTCTGCAAATTGATAATAATAATAATAATAATAATAATAATAATAATAATTACGGTATTTATATAGCACATTTCTATATGCTCAATGCGCTTTACAACACTTTGCGGGGGACTTAGACTGCAATTAAGCAGTTTACAACGAATGAGGATTTATTTTTACAGATGCCCCCAATGTAAATTCAGAACAAGACCAGACCACAACACCGGGAACTCCATGGTGCCGGTTATGTAAGTCATTTTTAAAGAAGTTTTTGTGTAAGAATTGTGGCATGGCAGTTTGTGATTTGTGAAGTGGTGAACGCTAAATTAGAATAAGCTTACAATAATGTTGTTTTGACTGTTTTGAACCGTCTTACTTTCGCTGCGGTTTGGTTGCATGATTGTTTTATCGTACGCGTTGCTAAGAGGATTTTATGTAGAACACTGAATGAATTTTCTTCATTTCTGGTAAGTAAATATCCTTTAGGTGAAGCCTGAACTCACTCAGCCAAGCAAAGGTAACTCGCAATGAAACTGGAGAAATATTCATTTACGCATCTAAGATATTTCAACACACTCACTGGTAAGCAGTGATAAGAGAAACAAAACAAATGTAAGCAAGCCAAAATCGTGATTTAGATGTTAATAATTTGTTTTGAAAATCCAATAATGAACATCACAGTTAACTCCACTAACTAAAACAGAAAACAGTTCGTCTAAACGAAATATTAAATAAACAATGTCTGTATAAAATGTACAAACATGAACACGTTTGATAAATATTTACGGGAAGATCAGAAAACCAACACAACTTCAAAAATGAAGTATAATTCTCTCAATATAAAACTCGGCTAATTCTTAGTGCACACATTTACGTTTGTTACCTTATTATTGGAGAAGGCTTGTAAATTCTGGAGGGCAAAGCTTCCAAACCAGCCCAATAAAAATATCGGAGATGAACACGGCAGTTTCATTGTGAGCTTACTCCAACACCACCGCGAATAATTATAAATTTTCTGAATTATCAGCGAAGATCAATTTCTTTCTTTCCATCGGTGTAGCCTTTAACAGTCTTTTATCCTTCACATCACTGTTGAGCTCAATTCAGTGATTTTCAGCCTTGCTCAGCTGCAGGTCGAACCCTGGTCATCACCATTTTTGACTTGTACTCCGATATATAATGTTCAAGTCTTGATCTTCCCGTTATGATGTTGTACTAAATCATTTCCATGATGTAGATGAGTAAATACAGCGAGAAATATTCACGAAGACTTAAGTTCTCCAACAGCTTTCTTCGCATCTTTCATTCAGCTTAAAGGTGAACAGCGCGCACCAAAGATTTGCCGCCTTTTCATGCAATCGCTTCGTTTAAGTTGATATGAAATGTCTAGATCATTTTTTGATGTGAGTACGTTTATAAAAATTTTAGATGTGATGGAGTAAAATATAATAACGAAGAAATATTTTCTGCTGCTGACTTTCTTCACAAGTTTTCATTCCCGAGGTGAGCTTTTGCCACCTTTTCACCCAGTCGATTCGTGCAGGCGAAATGAATTATCCCTAGTCGATTTTCAATATGACAAAAAAAACTGTGCAGTGTCCTACATACTTCTACGATAGGTTTCTTTTAACTAAAGGGGGATGGTCAATATCAAACATGTAAGAGGCCCGCCCAGGTCAAGCTTTTTTCTGGAGTATGGCCGTGATGGCCGCCATGTTGCATGACTTCGTTCGCACGCACGTATGTAGAGCGCCCGCGCCCGCGAGCCATGCCGCTTGCCACGATGACCATGAAAACTCAAACGCATGGTTTTCCAATTTTCTATGTTCGCATGAACCTATGGGGCTCCGCTCTGCGGCCCTTCGGGCCGCTGTGGAGCTCCGCTATGATGGGCAAGATTCTCTTGAATTTCTTGTTTGGTACTGCGGCATGGTCGGCAGTAGAGGCAGCATTGGCAGCAGTAAAAGTGAACTGGCAATTGTTAAAAACAGCTCCAGAGAACACATTTTTGCCTCCAGTTTCATTTTGCTGTACTTGGCTTTCAGCGGCGAGTGATTCACCGGGTACTTCTCGCGCTTGGATGTAGTTGCTGAGTTTCAAGGACATGCTCTTTTGCTGCTCTGTGGAGGTACTGGAATAGCTGTCCAGGGACTTCATGTTTCTTTGTCCAGCAAGTGCAATGATGTCTAAAGGCTCCATGTTTTCTTTTCTCAGTGTTGAAATCGTGGTTCTTCGCACCGAGTGGTTCGTGTGCTTGCCTGTCAAGCCGGCGGCTTCGCTCATGGATTTCATGAATGAACCGAGGGAATTTTTGCCAAGTGGCTGCTTCTTGAATCAGAGTTGTGATGTAGGCGAGAGAGTCGCCGGTAAATAAAACGGGGAATCTGGAAGAGACATTTCAGGTGGTCGTCTTGCGAGATATTCTTTAAAGATGTGAACAGGGCAATGTGGTCCGCCAGTAGCGTACAATTTTGGATTGAACGAACGGTCAGCGACAAAGTCGTGTTCACCAGTGCGAGTCTTGCTTCCCCACTCGATTATCCATTCAACGTACTCTTTTCCTTGTGGCCCGTCTTCGCACTTGATTTGGAAATCTCCAAACTTGACCAGATGGTGTTCGTCACGGGCTCACCAACCAAAGAACAGGGTACTGTTGAGCCAAATGGTGCGCTGCAGTCTGTGTGGTGTTTCATAGCCAAGTTGCTTCTCATCCCACAACATCTGAATCTGAGTTTCGGTCAAACCAAGAGCTTTATTGGGCTTTTGTCCTTTGCCGACCCAGCGAAGCTGCTTATGTTTTGAAGATAGAGCTTGAGAGATGGGCACCTATAAATATTTTTATACCTTGTTATTTAGATGTTAACATGACCAGGAATGCCAGGCCATGCATGGCATTAGAAAAATGATGCTGTCTGATAGGTAGTTAAGAGTATACGAGGACAAGAAGAAATAAAGTCAGAATTACAATCAAATCATTGCACCTGTGATATTTGCAGACTTTGCAACTTTCTCTACTTGCATTTAATGACTGTCACTGCTATAAGGAAAGGAACAAGATATCCCTTCCCTGGGCGTTCAGTGAAATATAAGGTTGTAAAGTTCATGTTTTCTTTTGAATTACAGACAATATTCTTATGATCTTTGTGATGATGCAGAGTTGGCAGTTTTCACAAACAATGACGAAATTTCAGAAATTGTGATTGACATTACACCAGAGAGTTCTGATGATAGTTATCCATCATCGTTTGATGATTCCGGAAGCGAAATTGATGACAAAGATGAGTTTGGCATAAGTAAAGATCATTTAGCTAATGAAATCAAGACTGGATTCCAACAAGTGCATGTTGAGAATGTTGACCCAGTTGCTGAGAAACTACAGTCATTTCTCAATTCTGGTACTCTTCCCCAGGAAAGCATGTTTTACATCTTACTTAAAAACGCCGTCAGTTATGTAGATTGGCTTGTAAGGAGAAAAGAAAATCATAGTCTTCAGTTCCAGTGGGACAATGAGGTACTTCAGTTTCTTGAAAGTGTAGAATACCACGGTGGAAGAAAAGTGGTAAATTTATTGAGGGGGCCAGGCCATGATGGAGAAGGCCGATCGAGTGCAGTGTCTGGTTTTGATTGGACAAAATGGAACTGGCCACTCCCGGGAAAAACAACACGCGATAAAATGTACAGCGGATACTCAACAGAGAATGGGATAAATGCTAAATATCTTCCGAGTTTTTTGCAGATATCAAGTGGACCTGACAGTCATACTCTAACTCTTTATGAAGATGAAAACGTGAAGATAATCCTTGTTGCACTTGCTAAAGATGGAATGCAGTTGAAGCCTGGTTTGCTGTATGACAGTAAGCAGGGGAAACTAATCGGAAGCACTCTTGACTTGGATTATGACTTCATCAAACAGGGAGAACCGAACAAAGACACCCTAAAAAAGTCTATGGTTCAAGAAGCGGAAGTCATGTGCTTGACCACTCTTGATGCAAAGTTTGCCCTGCCTGTCGGTGTTAACCATTTGAGCAAAGGACTTACAGCTGCAGATACTTTGGCAATGATAAAGAAAGAAGCACAAGAGATCAATGTTTGCCTAAACCATTTGCAGCACAGCAGAACTGGTACTAACAGTGTTCCTACAAATTGTTTCAGTAATTGCACTGACTGTACAGAATTAGAAGCTGTGTGCAATGCATGTAAAGCAAAAGGCCACACAGTTATCAAGCCAGCCTTGCGACCCTGTGATGATTGTCTGGAGAAAAAGATGCAATGCATTAAAGCAGCAGTGATCTGCGTCTCTGAAGATTCCGAATCAAGAAATGCCGGTGCACAGAAAGAACTACTGAAAGAAAAAGAAGACCAGTCTGATCTGCGATTGTCCATTATTTCTCCATTTCCAGATGGCGTACACGTTGCAAAGAGAAAGCGGCAAAGTTTCTCAAATTGGTTCCTGTTAGTAAACAAGTACCGCATCAACTTGGTCCAACTTAGAGAACTGCGAAATGACCTACATTCAAAATTGGCGCCGTTACTGCCACTTAGATCTGTGAGGAATCGGGATTGTCAAGATGTTGATTCCATTATGGAGATTTCCTCTCCATTAGTAACACAGGTTCTTCAAGAAAATGCCAAGACAGTGACACACACTGTAGTACCCGAAAAGTACAGACTAAGAGATGATGACAAAATCGGAGTTTTAAAGGCCCCTATTGGCACCTGTATGGGTCCTTTAGGACATATATTTGTCAGCGATGTCGTCCAGGGAAAGGTTTTTAAGATACGGGCCAATCACTATCCTGCAAATGTGACTGTGGAATTGGATTGTTTGGAACGACCTATAGGAGTGGCTGTATTCAACAATGTACTGTACTGTGCCGAGTCAAAAAGAAATGCAATTGCATTTAAAGACTTGACAGGCGATACTATTGTCAATGTCGACAAATTAACTGTTGAGAAGCTCACAGGAAAGCTGAAAGATATTTGCGCCTGGAGTGATGATTGCAGACGGAAACCAAAGAAATACCTTCAAGAAAAACTCAGAAAAGCGTTGTCAGCATTAAATAACGGAACTACAACTGACACAACTGACACAAATCATGTACATCACAGGACACGCGAGGCATGCCTAACGCATATTGAGTTGGCCACAAAAATAACGCAGCCAGTGGCTTTGTGCTTTGATATCAATGGACAACTGTATGTTTCCACATTCACCAGTGTTTGCTATGTTATAAAACTTCATTCCAACCTTGTCAGCTTGAAGGGTACAGTAATCTCTTCTGTTCAGCTTAGCTCCAAGCTTCTCTATAGGATAGTATCTTTGAATGGAGCATTGTATGTTTCTGCACATGAAGACGGCGGTGGTATATATGCAATTACGTTTGATGATTCCAATGTTGGCTCGGTAGAGAAGATAGTCAACAATGGAGGCTCACTCTGCAACAAGGGGCATAGCTTAACCAGCTACAATGACCACTCGTTTGCATTCAGTGACACTGGAGACTCGTGTATCAAGGTTTTTAAACCTACAGTTAAGTAATGTTCTGTGTTGGTGGGTGGTGGACGGGGCACACGAGATGGTAGCAAAGCCCAGTTTTCACAGCCAGCTGGCATCTGCTTTGATTATGAGGCACTGTTTACTGTGGACACCTCAACGGGTACTCTTCACATGTCAAGCAGTGTCAGTAGTTTGGTAGAGTATTTGAAGCATTTGCATCTGTTTGGAGAAACATTTGGACTTCATTCAAAGAAAGGCACCTCCGTTACTGTCAAGATCTCAGAAGCAATTGAGAGACTAGATCGAGTCTATCGCTTTGACAAAGAATGCGTTGATGCGGTCATGGATTTGACAGATACCACAGCTGTAACACAAGGCCCCCAAGGAACGGTTTTATCTGTTGTTATGGAAGATGAGAGAAGAATACTGAAGTCTCTTCGCGATATTAACAATGATATCCTACAATCTTGGACAAAACTGTTGAAACACTTAGCAAATTTCCACTTATTTAGCCAACACAGTTCAGTTTTGCAACCCCCTCCCCCCCCCCCCCCATTTCAATGTTGCTAATGCTTTAGTGTTTTTAAAACAAAACCTGTTGAACTGCAAACCTCAAGAAACAACATTGAGTAGGGGGGGAGGCAATAAGATATTTTGAACCCGCTTGCAAGTCGAGACATTTGTGAGAAATGCATGAAAATCGTATGTTTCAACTAGTTTTGTCCAAGATTGTGTAAGCTGCTTTTTCAGGAATTACGATATTTCGGTGAGCTAAGGAGCCATGTATATTTAAAACTCTTTGAATTGCTTTTGTAAAAATAATTTACGCCTCAAAAATATTATTCATTCAAATTTTACAGGCAAAATAGGGACTTCTCAGGTCAATGGCGAACACATGCTTGTTTTCTATGGCGGTCAAAGATGCTACTATGAGTAGGGCAAGCGCTTTTGAAGACCAGTGGTCGTATTGTAGTCATTTAAAAAGTATTGGACCAAAGAATCTAGTTCTAAACTATAATAGAGAGGGCTTTTTGCAATAATAGCTCACATAAAAATAGCCAGGTATCAGGGCTCACGTTACAGTATCCCGCGCTAACCCGCAGGATTTTAACACTGAATCCCGCAATTCTCAAAATGCTGTTTCTCCCCTTGAATTTAGAAAGCAATAGATGAAATTGTGCACCAGTCGATTAACTTTGAATGATCAACACAAAGAAAGCGAAAAACTACGGTTAACAGAGCTTTTCAACGGTTAACAGGGAAGTCTTTTGAAATAATAGAAGATGTCAAGGTGTCTTTCATTAGTAGCTGTTAATCAGTGTTAACCGTATGTTAACCGTTCAAATCACTGAAAATCCTTTTGTTAATCGTTCAGAATCACAGTGTTTACGCTAATTCAAAGTTGCAGCAGACAACTAAGGGTAACTGGTGCGAATTGAGAGAGAAAAGTCCCATTAAGTACATAAAAACAGCCGTTAGCAATAGTCTGTTATTAACCGCCTGTTTGTCACGCCGCATCCATTTTGTCACGCATGAGACGTTAGGGCGTGACGCCATTGCTTTTCACGTAATCCCACTCAAAAAACGCGTGCAACTTCATGCATTTTCGTTCTTTTCCTATGGAATGGTAAATACGTTAAGTTTTGGGTTGTTTTCCGTACTGAATGTTTCGTTTTATGACTTCATTTGTCTGAATTGTACTCTGGTCGTTTGAATGTATAACTGATGTATCGACTAAAGCATTACAAATTGTTCTAATTACCATCAATGACGCACATAAAAAACAAACTTTGTATTTTATCTGAAGTTTTAGAATGCAGACATTTGATGGAAACTTGCATCAGCCCTTCAATAAAGCCATTTGCTATTGAAATCCTTGAAAAGAATCTGACTGAGTAGAATCATTGAAAGTTCTGTTGACTCGATTGGTAACGAGCCTCCGAAAACCATTTTAATTGATGATTCCGTGGCTTCATAAAGGCATGTGGTGGCAACGAGTAGTTGTTGGTAAAGAAATCGAAGCGTACACAAAGCTGAAGACGTTTTATGGCAGAACTTAAACGTGTTTTCTACTTATTAGCCAAAATATCGTTTACACAATCTTGGACAAAACTGTTGAAACACTTAGCAAATTTCCACTTATTTAGCCAACACAGTTCAGTTTTGCAACCCCCTCCCCCCCCCCCCCCATTTCAATGTTGTTAATGCTTTAGTGTTTTTAAAACAAAACCTGTTGAACTGCAAACCTCAAGAAACAACATTGAGTAGGGGGGGAGGGGGATAAGATATTTTGAACCCGCTTGCAAGTCGAGACATTTGTGAGAAATGCGTGAAAATCGTATGTCTCAACTAGTTTTGTCCAAGATTGTAGATAGCTTTGATCCAGGACTCGCTGACAAATTCAACATCAAAAGTGTCCTGACGCTTGTTGTTGAAAATACTTTCTCGGAAATGAGAAGTGGTGCTACTGACATGCCCATGCAACTCGAGTTTGATTATCCATTTAGTAGGGCCATCAAAGAGAGGTTAAAGAGGCAGTGCTATACACCATTTGCTTACTTCACAGCTCCAAAGTCCTTCTATCCGCACACCTTCACGTCAACGGATTACAAGGACCATTCTAAGCTACGCCCAGCAAAGTCTCGAAAGCTCTCTGCACGACAGGTGAATGAGATGAGAAACTGGAGGGCGATGTATGGTCAGAGTGTCCCCTAGAAAACAGTTCGCAACATGACCACAAAGGACAACCCAGGCACCCTTCCAATCAATCTCTATGCAGCCGACTCTCCCCCTGTCGAGCCATTGGATTTCTCAGCGCTAAGTCAGGCGCCAGCTTTTCCAACGCCACAAAGGGACAGACCAGTAACGTTATATGAGCAAGGCCAGATTGTCTGTGTACGAGGTCACTCATGTGCCTTGTTCGTTATAGCCTCCCTTCAAGAGAATACACTCGTTGGCGCAAAGAGGGTGAGAGCTAAAGTGTACAATCAGGATCCATTTAATGCCATAATTTTCACAGAAGATACAGAGAAATATGTTGAAGTGAACAATATTATGTGCGTTATATCAAATTATAAGTCAAGCAATGACATATTAGAACTGGAGGAGGGAGATCTCATCCTCCTTCTTGACCAACTACAAAATACGAACGAACTTGTCACTGTCACGGAGGCAACTGAGTTGTCTGCTGAAACGGAAACCACTAATGAACTACAGAGTGAGCAAGCGCGGACTAGGAGGACAAGGGGGAGGAAAAGGCAATTTGAAGAAGACTTCTTCTACTATGAATTGGAAAGAAAAGTACACAAACCTTGACAATGAGAATTGGAGGACTAAGTGGGCTGTTTTGCAGTGCGTATATATACAATGTGGACACGTTTCCAGGCCATTGCACCTGGATCCCCTACTCTTGCGAAGTACGACCTTACTGTCTCTCCCGAAAGACTAATCAACACAGTACAACTAAGTTCCACCCCCAAAATAGAGGTAATCTTTATGTAGCACTGGTAATGGGGAGCAATTCAAAATAATTTTAGGGATCAAGGGAGCGAAACAATATTTTTTGGGATCATGGGAGCATGGAGAAAAAACATTTTTGGGAGCTTTCGAATTTGTTAATGGGGATCAAGGGAGAAACTATAGGAAAACCTGGGGATCAAGGGAGCGTATACCCCCCCCCCCCCCCCCCCCTGGGAGGGGCTCCTATCTCTCCACAATTACAAAGGTTCGTTTCTGATTAGTGTGTTTGATTTTTTAAGCCTGTTTCAAAAATTATGGACAAAATGCCTGATAAATATGTGTTGCAAAAACGCTCACGTAAGCACGATAATAAAGTTCACATTGAAACTTGCTGTGACTTTTTCATTAAGTACCTCTACATGAAGGGAAATTCTAAGAAACACAGGGTTAGTTTTCCAGGAAGATTCTTACCCAGAAACGAAAAATGTTAGTTTATGGCCTCAAAAATAGGGGGTCGACTTATACACGGGATCGACTTATACTCGGGTAAATACGGTAGGTATTTTTCAAAGATCTGTGCTTTTCATCGATTGAATCGCTTAGTTTTACATGCTTAAAAGCTGCTGCGAATCTTCATTGTCAGAGGATATTGGCCAATGCTATTTTCTATTGTTACAAGTCTATTGTTTGTCGTCTTCATTGAAATAAGTATTTTTAGCTCGTCACGCAATCTTTTGTTTTGACCACAATTCACGGACTTGATCACGACTTAATGCAGCTTCTCAAGACTTCAGACAGGAAAATGGTAATTTACAATATTGCTTCGAACTTAAATAGAATTTTTAGAAGGATCGGTAAAGCCACTTAGTGAAAAATTGACTACAAAAAGCCGTCGGGCTAAAATTAAACTTACGCTTTTTAAAATAGCGTGAATAATGCAGGATCTCGCGGCTTCAAAAATATGCAGAGTTTTGAAGCTTTGATACATTAGTAGCTACATCTTGAAATGAGAATTTTGTTATTAGTTATAGTGATGGATAGCATAAAAAGCAATCTTAGCGTTAATTTTGTGGAAGGAATTCAGTAATTTTCCGCTATCTCACAGCACCATGATTCGCAAATTATTACCCCCAATATACCGCTTTTCTGTACCAAGGTAATACCACTGGTGGTTAAATAAATGTCAGTGACAGTTGTACAGAATGAAAACCTACCTTTCACCAGAGTGTTTTGAACTAGTGTTATATTTCGTAGAAAGAGTTCGTGTTTTTGCTAGTTGTTAAAATGACGCGCAGAGGTGAAGAAATTTTTTTCACCATCTTCAAGTTTGGCTTCGGATCAATTTATCAAGGTTGATAATGATGGTTAAATAAATGTCAGTGACAGTTGTACAGAAAGAAAACCTACCTTCCACCAGAGTGTTTTGAACTAGTGTTATATTTTGTAGAAAGAGTTGGTGTTTTTGCTAGTTGTTAAAATGACGCGCGGAGGTGAAGAAATTTTTTTGACTGTCTTCAAGTTTGGCTTCGGATCAATTTATCAAGGTTGATAATGATGGTTAAATAAATGTCAGTGACAGTTGTACAGAAAGAAAACCTACCTTTCACCGTCTTCAAGTTTGGTTTGGGATAATCCTGGCGTTATCCTGGCGTATCTAATCAAACAAAAATCCAATCGAACTCAATGGAACGATTGGTGTTCGATTGGGTTCGGCAATCGAACAAAATCGAACATCTATTTTGCTGTGAGTTCGATTTTTGAACCAATCGAACAAAATGGAACTAATCCGATGCAATTTTGTTCTGACAGTATCTCTTGACACTGGAAACTAGTAAAACGCGTAGGGTATAGTCACTATCAGCCTTTATTTAATGGGAATAAATAAAAATAACTTCATACTGAATATAATTGTTGAAAGAGAACAGAACAAGGTCAGTGTCAACGATTGATACTCATGTACTCCCGGATGTACTGTGAGTGTTGATAGGAAATGGCTTATATGATTATCTTCGATGTGATTGTAAACAGACAGAAAGACAGACAGAAAGATTGGAGCCAATCTTCTTATAGATGAGAAACTCTTCTCCCACATCTTCACTGAACCGACATTCTTGGTAGCCTTTTACACTACATGAAATCTTGATACGTGCAGTGTCCTCCCGGGTCTCCTTGGATGTAGCTCCCTGACGTTTTCGACATTTTTACTGAAAGCCGGGTGAAAAGGGAAGGGGAAAGCTAGCAGTGATTTGACCTTAAGACTGAATTTCTACAGACCACGTGCCTATCATGCGATGTGCATATTGTCCTATCGAACAAGGGTACGGTAATCGAACGTTTGATTGAGCTCGATTACTGATCGTTCGGTAATCGAACGTTCGATTGTGTTCGATTGGCAAAATTTTATTGTGAGTTCGATTATGTTCGATTGAGTTCAGCAATCGAACGATTGGTGTTCGATTGGGTTCGATTAGATACGCCAGGGTTAATGCATCGCAAATCGCTTTCAATACTAACGCTAATACTCCATGCAAAATAGTCGAATCTCGAAGAGATCTTTGATTTGTTTTTAACATGGTATCTTTACATGGACCAATGTCTTAAACAGGATAAGGATCATATATGTTTATTTATACAAACTTAGCCACAAGATGAATTTTTACAAGCTCTTCCTTAGTGTTGACTAAGTGTTGAATTCCTGTTTGACTATGCTACAACAAATGTCTAAGACATGGTACCAGGGGAGGAAGATCAGAGGTTCATTTGTTAAACAGGGTCAGGGTTTAGGCAGCCAGGCTGTACCTCTCCAGCCGAGATTCTGTCAAGTACTCCACCCACCGGGTTATGGCCTTCAGATGCCCAGTTAGCCCCAGCCCGGCATGAAATAAGCTCTATGAGCAATGATTTATAGAATGTCCCCTTCAACAAATATTTTTTTACTAGAAATATGTTCTAGTTGCACAGTGCTTACTACTACAAATGATCTAATCTAAATTGTGTGAAACTCCTGAAGACATTTTTTCAAGGACAAATCTGGCTGGACCAAACAATTTTATGTCATCCATCCACAAAACTATTTGAATTTATTCCATGTACATTTGAAGTTCAAGAGCATCATTTAGCAATTACGGTGTACCCCCAAACATGGCAAAAAGTTTGGAATTCATCAGTTTTACAATAAAATGCACTGTACTGTCCCCTCTGCAGTGGCTGTCCATGAACTTGCAGGTTCCACAGGCCAGTGTGGGCTTACAAGCCAACAGTCCACTTATGTCTTTTGCACAGCAAACAAACTTGTTCCAGTTAAATTGTGAGTGTATATACATGGATATATTCTATTATATACTATTTATATATTATTTTTATAATAGCTAACTATTACCAATTATGTTTAGCAAGGCATAGACTACCTTCTCTCTTCCCCTTAGTCTGTTTAGTAAGCAGCAAAAGTGTTTTAAAATGACAGGAAAAGTAGATGCGTAAAAACTGGGGCAGGGCATGCAGTCTGCTGGAAATTACTGCACATACCCAGCTTTCCTGCGACCATTTTCTCCTCCCACATTGTTTGACACACCATAGGAAAGGGGTGACTGCATATAGCCTAGAAAAAGAGCTTATTCTGGAGTTAATCATGATTTGGAAAAAATAAAGTGCTTTCATACTTCCTACTTCCTTCACCATTCATTTGTGCTAACTCATGGCAATACTGTCTTAGTAAGTCTAACGCCTTATGACCATTACAAGCCTTTTGAGTGTATGCTAAGCTCGTAAAATGCAAATGAAGATCCGCAGTAAAAGACTTATAATTTGTGGGTTTATATCCGGTAGGGCTTCAGTTTTATTGGAGGAGGTTTTTGCATTTTATGGTTTGGAGGAGGGCATATTCATTGGGAAGATGCCTGGAGGGGTGGGGCTTATTTAAAAAAGTTTGCAGTATTGTGAATGCATAACTCAACAGACAACTAACATTAAATTGACAATGTGACACACATGATGAACCACACATGAATTAAACATTCGGCAGATTCCCATTGATCCCAAGGATTATCCTCTCCCCGGCTACCATTGGAATGACTGTTTATACTTCGACCTTGCCCTCCCGTTTGGTCTCCCTTCTGCTACTCTAGCTTGCCAGCGCACTACCAATGCTATCACACACATTTTCTGCTCAGCCCTTTCACCACGATTGCATTAATTACATTGATGACTTTGGCGGTGCTGAAGCCTCCTACGACGAGGCCTTTCGTGCATTTTCCAACCTCGAAAAGCTCTTCAACACCTTAGGTCTTCAGTCATCCCCTACCAAAGATTGTTTACCCTCCACAAGGATGGTTTTTCTCGGCCTGACTTATGACACTGTTTACCTGACTGCCGAGGTTCCTCAGGACAAACTTCACACCATGTCGGAACTTATATGTCATTGGCTTACTCCCTCGCCCTTCTCCAAATCCGATTTGCAGTCCCTCATTGGCAAAGTGTCCTACATCTGTGCTTGCATCAGCCCCAGTCACATTTTCATGCAACGTCTACTTCAGAAACTTTGTCAGCTCCCGCATAAACGCACACGTTTTCAGCAAAGCTCAGACGTGCTCTCTGATCTGCGATGGTGGGCGAAATTTCTTCCTGTTTACAATTTTGTATCACTCTTGCATTCTGCTTCTTGGCCCGACTGTGAAAATTTCTTTTGCACCGATGCCTGTAGCACTGGAATCGGTGGTTTCTTCAGTGGCCATTTCTTCCACTCATCTCTGTCCATTGCCTCCCTCGAAATGCTTACTGTCACTGTTAGCGTCAAATTGTGGTCAGAAGATCTGCGCAGTTTACGAATTTTGGTCCGCACTGACAACCTCAACACTGCCTTTGCCATCAACACTGGCGGTTCCCGTGTTCCTTTTATTCAGTCTTGTTTACGTGATCTGTGGTTATACGCCTCTCTTTTCCATTTTGAGATTTGCACTTCACATTCCTGGTTACACTAACATCATTGCGGATGTCTTGTTGAGGCCTCAAATGTAATAAATGTCCCTAAATGTAATAAAGGTCCTAAGTGTAATAACTTTTGGTCCTAAATGTAATAAAGGTCCTAAGTGTGATAACTTTCAACTCTAAATGAAACAAAGGTCTACCTCGAGTATAATAATAGCAATTAGCTTCGGCTCAACATGAAGTCATTGTGATAAATATATAAGATTTAACTGTTTGGCCTTTTTGCACTTTTTTATACAAAGGCAAGAAAGCTCAAGATTAAGGGTGAGGATTAAGTCAGGATTAAGTCAGAATCCAATAATATGGAAGGCTTTCAGCAAGTGCCATAATTTCACTTTATTTTGCACGTTTTGTTCGCCAGTTCCCAACAACAACAGTAGTTACTCAGTGTAAAACAAAAGTAGTACATTAGACAAATGTCAATCATATTAATATTCTAAGTCTACAATTTATAGTCTATTTACTGAGTATGGAAGGATTCAAACTAATACGGCAACTACGTATTGATTTATCTTGAATTAATTGGAGTAACAAGAACTATAAGTACATTAAGGAAACAACTAATTACTATCAGTATTTAAACCAAAAAGATCAAGCAAACACGCCTCTCTGATTTCTTATCTAATAAAACTTGACCTAAAATGATCGTCTTTTTATCACTTTTTGCCTTGCCCTTTCCACCATCTATTGATGACAAACATCCAAGTTCCAGTTCCTGTAAACAGTAGCTCTACCCACGCGTTGATCCATTTTGGAGTTGCTATTATTTATTTAAGGTGGCTGGTATTGGTTTCCAGCATTTTCCAGCTCTTACACTTTGACGGGTCTGTACTAGAAATCTTTATCAGTTGATGCTACAATAATGGTATCAAATAAATCCCCAATGACAAGTAAATATGTTGTGGTCATTTTCTTGACGTCACTGGCTACCATAGCAACAGGATAACCTGTTAAAAGCACCCTTAATTTTGGCTTTAAGTGGTTATAACTCAAAAACGAGCTCGGTGACCCCCAGTTTTTATTATTGAACATTGATTAGCATGTTAAGATGCAACTTCTTGTAAAGTTAAAAAAAATTATATGGAGCGGTTTCAGGGCCACCTTAACTTTTCAAAAATTTAAGGTGGCTCCGATCCCGATCCCGATCCCGATCCCGCATTCCCGCTTCTTTTTCACGTGATTCCCGCATCCTGAACTTTTCGTCATCGCTTTGCCGAATCCCGTTTTTCTTTCCTCAAACATTCATTTAAAAAGGACTAATTTTTGCATAAGCTAATGAATTTAGGATGTAGATTTGCCCTTTTGGTTGTTATTTTGTTTTAGGCGTGTTGTGAGATTACTGCAACATGGAATTAGCTCTTCATACCTCAGTACGATCAAAGAGCCCGATATGAAAGATAAATTAGAGCTTTATTAAGCGGACGCAGTCACCATTTAGCGGCTTTCAAATTGGCTATTCACCGTTATGTGTGGCTCAGTCAGTGACCTTATTGTATTTTAGGGCCAAAGGTTGTTACAATTGCAACCATTATTACATTTAGGGCCAAAAGTTATTACACTTAGGACCTTTATTACATTTAGGACCAAAAGTTATTACACTTAAGACCTTTATTACATTTAGTACCAAAAGTTATTACACTTAGGACCTTTATTACATTTAGGGACATTTATTACATTTGAGGCTTCAACATGTCTTAAGCCGTTGGGACACTCATCCCAAGTTCAGTACCAAGTTCTATGATGCTGCCTCTCTCCATCACACCTCCCTCCCAGAGTACCTTTGCCCTTTTGATCTGTTCCATTTTGAATGTCAGTGGTAACCATTCTTCGTTTGGTTTTACAGGTTTCCAACTCGATGACCTCCAATGCCAGGTTACCAGGATTCAAGCCTTTGCACTGTCAGACAATACAAAACGGAACTATCGTTCAGTGTGGAACACTTACTCAAAATTCTGCCAGTTTTACTCTCACATTTTTCCGGCATCTGCCTCCACCGTCACTGCTTTTCTTGTCCTGCTCAGTTTCTAAGTGAAGTCTCACCACACTATTAACAATTACCTGAGTGCCCTCCACCGTCTCCATGTTTTCTGCCATTTTGACTTCACTGGTTTTGACAACATCCATGTTAAATTAACCCAGAAAGGTTTGGAGAAGTCCATGGTTCATCTTCCTCACAGCAAGGCTCCTCTCACACCAGACATTTTGTTACAATTTTACCGTAACCTTGACCTTCGCGATTCTGCCCATCTTGCTCTCTGGGCTTGTGGGCTTCTTCTCTTTCTTCAGGACGGCCAATCTGGTTCCTTGCTCTCTGGACAGTTTTTCACCTCATCAAGTCTTATCCAGAGGCAGCATCACCTTCACCAGTTCTGGCACTCTTATCACAGTCATGCACGAAAACTCGTCAGGCAGGGGACACTGCTCTCGTCGTCCCAGTACCTTGCATCATTGGATCCCCTTTGCCCCACAACAGCCCTCCAATCTTTATTTATGGCCGTTTCAGCCCGATAGTTATCCGCTCTTCACCTTCCTACACCTTTGGGCCAGCTCGACTGTATCACAGCAATGTCCCTCAACAATGCTATTAAACATTTGGCCTCCATGTTGTCTCTCGATCCCACTGATTTCTCTGGTCATAGTCTGCATCGGGGAGGTGCTACTTTCGCCTTCCAGTGCGGAATACCGTCTGAGCTCATCAAACTCCAAGGTGATTGGCGATCTGACGCATACATGCTTTATTTAACACTGCCTTTAGCAGACAGACTTGTGTTACCCCAACTGACCAAGCAGCATAGTAATTTTATGCCAGACTAACATCTTCTCTGGCCAAGCAGTACATTAAATCATTGCAATTTTATGCCAGACTGACATTTTCACTGGCCAATAAGCATATTCAATTATTGTAATTTTATGCCAGTCTAACATTTTCACTGGCCAATCAGCATTTTCAATCGTTGGAATTTCATGCTAGGTTCACATTTTGTACCCCAGGAATAATGACATAATTTCGGTTTTAGTTTTCTCTTTTAGATTTCGTTTTCCTCATGCCTTACCCTCACCCTCTTTGCCTGATCTACCCCCCGTAAATGAATGAAGTGTATTTTTTTTTTAAATCCAGGATGATGAGAGCAGTTCTTCAGACGAGGAGCTTGCAACTAGTTTTGGCTGTTTGAAAATGACAGCTATGTTCTCTCCCCTGTACCTTCCTGTGTGGACGGTAGCGGATCAGCTGCAAGAGCTTCATCTAAGCCACGTGAAACCTTGAGCTGATGATTCAGACAGGGGAGATAGGATTCAGGATAGTCTTAAAGCTGGAAAACTTCACAAAAGTACTTCCTCCTCCACCGATGCCTTCCAGGGTTCTCACAAAAACAGCAATGAGAGCATCAACAGCTTGGTGTGGTCCAGAGCTCCTAAGCATAAATTCATGGGCCCCAGCAGGTGGAAATGGCTGCTATGAGTGCAGTGTTGCAGTTTAACCCTTAACGTACCAACTACGCATATATCTGTAGAAATATACGACGTCATTTTAATGAGCAATTGTGGTGAATTATTGGGGCTGGGGACTGGTGTTATATTCCAAATCACTTTACATGAAGTATATTTTGAGGCAGTAAAGAAAAATGGCTGCTTTGATAGTTTTATTAAACGTTTTGAAAATTTCAATTTTTGAGTGCATATTGTGTATGGCTTTTTAAAAATGGCGGCATGTCCACGATCTACTGAAGCACACTCGGCATCTGGAAGCAGTAAAAATGATGTGGAAATCCAATTTATCGACGAAGAGAATTTACCTTTAGCTTGTATCAGTGTTTTGGAGCATCCCAAGTGACAAGAGATTAGTGATTTGACATAAACTAGCGAAGAGGAGTCAAGAATCAAAAAGTGAAGAAGATGGAGACATAGAGGAGGAGGAATAATGGGCATGGAGCGAAGGGACGATATTGACTTCAATGAACTCGTGGGATTGGCAGCAAATGTGAACATTAGATCTCTGACATCAACATCATGGCTTTTTTTGATCTGTTCTTCTGTTCTTCAGGTATGGAATTTGTTAGTTAGACAGACCAATCTATATGCAAATCAGAAAAAAGGAGCTGCAGAAAAGTCAGCATGGTATCCGGTGACTGTGGATGAAATGAAAGGTTGGGTTGCAATTTATTTTTGTATGGGAATTGTCAATAAGCCAAATCTCCCTTCCTACTGGAGTACTGACCCCATAATGTCCACCCCATTCTTTGGTTGACCATGTTGAGAACAAGATTTCTTCAGATTCTGTGTCACCTTCACTTTGTTGATAACTCCTTAGCTCCCGGGCCTGATTCATCAAATTTCAACAAGCTGTACAAAATTCAGCCTCTGCTGGATTTGATTATACCCAGGTCCAGAGCAGTTTACAAACCTGAGAGGCAACTTGCTGTTGATGAAACCTTGATTAAGTTCAAAGGGAAGGTTCAATTTAGGCAATTCATCCCCATAAAACCTGGCAGGTTTGGAATCAAGGCTTTTACACTGGCTGAATCAACCAGTGGCTATGTTCTGGGGAGCAAGGTATACACTGGAAAGGAAGCCAATGTAGTCCAGAAAGATCTTGGGAAAAGGGCTGTTATGTCATTGATGGAACCTTTCCCTGATAAAGGCTACTACGTGTTTATGGATAATTATTGCACTTCTGTGGGTTTTTTTGAGGAACTAGAGGGAAGGAAAACTCTAGCTTGTGGCACTGTAAGGTCTAACAGGCTTGGCCTACCCAAAGACATTTGTGATTTGAAGGCAAATTGAGGTCAAAAGTCTAAAAAGAGGACAGACCTTTTACAGACACTTGCGTGACATGGCGTGACAGAAAAGCTGTCAGTGTCTTAGGCACTGTCCCGACAAGTAAAAATGATTCTGGTGTTGTAGAAAGATGTTTAAAAGTAAATGGTCACTGCAATCTTGGACAAAACTGTTGAAAGGCCTGGCTTAGTTTTCTCAGAATGCTGAGTACCACCAAGATATTGTGATTTGTTTATACGACAAACTTCATTACAGTAATCTAACTTAGCTTGCAATCAATTGAACAAACATTGAAAACGTAAATAACTTCCAGCCATGTCTTTAATATGGTCTTAAAGTAAGAAGCAAGTCAAAAGAAAAGGTACCTGGGTAGTTTTTGCTTGATTTGTAGTCTAAGTACACTAACATTTTGTCTTATTTCCTTAGTTGTTAAGCGTGAAGTCACGTACGTGATCGGGGACACGGAGCAAAAATAGCTTAGCGGCCTCGCCTGTTGTTGAAAGAGGGAAACTGGAATCAAGCAAGAAAAGAATTAGAGAGCTGAGAGGGGAAGGGGAAATCAAATAAAATCAAATACAAACAAATAATTGTCCATCCAAAATAGTTTTATTCTTAAATAGAAATTTATTTTCTACAATATTACAAATGCCAATAAAAACATCCTAACTGAAAACCTAGCACTTAATTTATACGAAGCTACAATGAAGTATCACGCCACTGCGGGTTTCCTATTCTGTAAATGTTTAGATACTAAAAGATTAAATTTTGCCTACACTACCTAGAAAGACATACACAACAGTGTAGATACAGGGGCCTGTAGGTCAGCAAGGACCTCAAACATATAGGGGCCTGTAGGTCAGCAAGGACCTCAAAGCCAGTTTATTGCAAAGCTGCCATCAACCTAACAGAATACACTTAAAAACAATGCTCTCCCTCACAAAAGATCGAAGCTCCTACAGAAAATGTACACGACACCGCCGCATACGAAAACCCAAAACCACTTTGTGGAAAAAAGGGAACGTATACCCCCAACCTGCTGAAAACAGCTGCGGTGCCGCCAACTCTGGGGGCTGAGGTACGCGAAAACTAGGAAATAGTGAACTGACAAAATTAAATTATCTCAAAATTAACAAAATAAAAATTTTGTTGCATGAGCGAAGTGCTGACCTACACTGATTCAAATCTATAACGAACAACTATACATATGCAATAAGGCTACCCACAATCCCTCCTACGCGGACCCAGTCCTCTGGTCCGTGCCGGCAAAATAGCTATTTCTGCCTGCTACACTGTCAGAAATACCATATTTTTCCTACACTACCCAGAAAGACATACACAACAGTGTAGATACAGGGGCCTGTAGGTCAGCAAGGACCTCAAACATATAGACAGACAAAGGTAGGGCTTGAGCATGAGAAAAAGTAAAAAGTGGATCGCTAAACAAAACATTATTAAGTCACAGGCCTAGGCTCTTAGAAACACTCAATCGTGAGATACCGAGTCTTTAACATACATGACCTTGGCTGTCTTTGTCTTCCATCTTCCGTGGCGTTGGAAAATTCTTTCTTTTACACCAGAATTTGCCGCAATAGACGCACCCCCTGATCTAGTAGAATGGGTGCTATATTTTGAAATGCCAGGAACAATATCCTTGAATGACGCCTTGAAAGATTCTCTGTAAGTGGAGTACGAAATATGCTTGTCGGAAGAAACAAGCTTCTTATGCTTCTTAGAGGAAGAAATTGGCCTGAAGATATATTCCTTGGAATTATCTGGTATTTCCGCCTTGGAAAGATACAACTGCAATAGTTTAACTGGACCGAGGTCACCTCCTATTTCAGCAATTACCAGTGCCTTGCCCTCTCTCAGCTGATCAGTCTTACTTTTGACTATGTTGATTTCCATGTGATCACTCTTGTAGACTATGTCGCTACACCGCAGCTCGAGTATTTCGGCGCTCCTAAGGAAAATGGAAAAAGAAAGGACTTACATAACAAGACTTCTCAGCTGGAGTAGATTTTCAAAATTTGTCTGACTTGCCAAATCTTTTAAGTGAACTGGCTCTAAAGGCTCCTTTCTGTTACATTTTTGTGAACACATCCTTACTGCACCTTCCTTTATTAACAGCACGGTAGAATGGTTGGTGGGAGATTCAAGACCCGCCAGTTTGTGTGCCCAGTTAATATCATAGAAAGCGGAATTTATTGCCGATGCTGAGCTTGTTTGCTCTACTAAATGTTGAATGTATAATGCGAAATCCATAGGAGAGGCTGGGAAACAATGCGTTTGCAACATCTCTGTTGCGAACGATTTCCAACAATCAAAAGCCCGTTGATAACCCTGAACAATGCCTGGTGCTCTCGATGCCGCTGCTGTAATCTTCAAATTTTGCGCAAGGCGAGAGATATTGACGCTGGGGCTTGAAAAAACAGGTGAGTTCCAGAAACCTGTGTCAAAGAAAGCTGGGGAGAAAAGAAAACAAAAGAATTAGAAGATACGTGCCGTGTCATTGTCTTCACTAAATGTATTCAATTGAAACCAAAAATCCATGAAGTTACAAGGGTTTTACAAGAATCCCTCTTTTTTTTTTTTGCTATGTCACGCAAACTGTGATGCTAAACTATGACAGTCCTCAAGATGTCAACCTCTATGGCCTAACACGCCAAAACATAACGATCCGTAAAAGGAACAACTTAAAGTAGCCTCAAGCCAAAAATCTCAACATCCCCTCTTGGGAGTACTCAAACGTAAACACAGACCTCTGTCCTCTCAAAGGAATTGCAAGGCTCTAGAAGCACTTGCATGCACACGCAACCAATACCGGCCTCAAGCCCTCTAAGACACATTCAACAACATCATGCCGTACAAAAAGTGCAGATCTTGCTGAGCTCAGTACAGAATCTTCTAAGAACTGTCCTGGGAGGAACAGAAAAATTAATTCTCAAAGCCAACATAATAAATTTCAACTGGCCGTTGCCAAAGATACAATTCTTTGCTTTACCCCTCATGAAAAAATTTGGAATATGCGGTAAAATACACCAGTCATGCATGAAATTACTGAAGTGGACTCCATCATTGCAAATAATGGTCCAAAAGTGTGCGGATCTCCACAAAGGGACGATAAGCGTCCCTGCTGCTTTGCAGATCTTCAAGTGGTTAACTACCCTAACGGTCAGATAGGTAGGAGGACATAACAATTTATTTGTAAATGCCCAATCTTGACAAAAAGCATTAACGCCGCTTGTGCCCAGCTGAAAAAACTTTGAGTTAAATAAAAGTAGCTTACTGTTGTAATGGCACGCAAAGCGGTCAATTGTATGGGGACCGATCTGTGGTCCAAAAATGCAAATATGTCGTCGTTAATTGCGTAGTCATCGTAATCTATTATCTTACTAATCTCATCCGCTACATAGTTTAGATCTCTTGGGATCCAATTAACGTCAATAGAAATTCCATTTAACATACATTTCTGGAAAATATTTAGCGATATGAAATTTTAAGTTCTGAAACCTTTGATCCTTTATTTACAATAGACACTACATTCTGGTTGTCTGTAAACCACGACACTGTTTGCGATTTTAATTCATCAACAAAGGCATCTAGTGACAAAGAGACTGCCTTAAGTTCTCTGAAAGTGGAACTTTCACTGCTTTCTTGCTCAGACCAGTTCTGCTGGAAGACCTTTCCCTCAATAGCGATTACACTGCCGCAGCCCACGCTGGAAGCATCAGAATAAACTATTCTCGTTGGTCTCCTCTTAACAGGCCAGATGGGAATACCATTACATTTACAAAGGTTCTCTTGCCAGAATTTCAATTCTATTACAGCTTCTCCATTTAACTGCACGTAGTCGGACCATGCCGAAGCAGAATTAATTAATGAATACAAGTTTCTAGACATTAATCTCGTTACATTTCCGACACAATTAGAAAGTGAAATGATTTTCCCCGCTACAGTAGCAATTCTCTTTACGTGAACAGAAAGGCGTGAATCCCGTAAAATATCATTAAGATCACACAAAAGACTTTCAATCCTTTTATCAGTAGTAGCAATGGTAGAATTCGCTGTGTCAATCACAGTACCCAACCAAACAATACTCTGATAGGGTTCCCAAACACATTTTCTTCGTTGGGCAATAGCCCGAACTTAAGTAAATCTGCAGGGATTTGTAAACTACAAATTTTCACCAAATAGAAAGGCTGCGCTGCGCCCAAGCCATCATCAAGGAACAAAATAATTGACTTCCTTCCCCTCTCCACTTCTTGACCAAAGGTTTTAACAATTTCGTAACTATGTAAGGCGCTGAAGACAAACCAAAAGGCAAAACTGAAAACATGAAATATCTGACAGAACCATCTGTAAATTTCCAAGAAAGAGCTAAGAACTTCCTATGCTCAGGAAAAATATCTATGTGGTGATAGCCCCATTTTAAATCGAAGGAAAACATGAAATCGCCCAGTCTAAGAACCTCTTTCGCGACGGAAACATCTTCGCACTTGAATTTATTCTTGAACAGAAGGCGATTGATGTGTCTAAGATCCAAAATCAGTCTTTTCCTTCCAGATTTATGAAAGGAAACTGATAAAGGGTTAATTATCCCTGGGGATTCCACTAACTCCTCAATACAATTAATATCTAGCAAAGAATGGATGGCATCTCCAACAAAAGCTCGCGCATCTAAAGCGGATTTCTTGTTTCTAAATATTCTCGCCGGCGGTGTTGTCAGCAGAGGTAATTTGTAACCAAATTCGATCGTTTCTAAAACAAACTGAGGAGCGTTGATCTGCTTCCAGTGCATAAGGGATTTGCGTAATCTGCCTTTAACTGAAAACTTTGAAACATCGGTTTTAATTTCATAATTTCTTCCCATACCTTCCTGATCCAAACAGGGAAAAGCAGCATCAAAACACTGAATTTCTGCAAGAGTAACAATTTACATTAGAACGCTAGAACATAGCTAAGTAAATATGATTATAATTGAAAAGACTACACCTTGATCAAGATCAGCGGTTAGTCATTGCTTCTTCTGGCCTGCTCCATTGTTAGCTTGCTGATTTAACGGACAACTCGCTCTCCAGTGACCGATCTTTCCACATGCAAAACAAGCACCGGCAGCGAGCCTCTGTGGACCAAACACTCTGGAAACCTGGCCAAAAGTCGTTCCTCTTGACACAATAGTGGGAATAGGCGACGATTGAATCGTGGCTGTGGAAACAGGTTGAGCCTGAGAAACCGTACTTGTACTTCAAGGAGCATTCCTTTGGAAGGCGGATCTTTTCGAGCTCTTCGCTGCTCGTGCCTCAGCACGGTGAATCTTTTTCTCGTCGTCCGAATCGTCGGCTAATTCGTGCTGCAAAAATTGTTGAACAGTTTTCCAGCCATAATGCGATTTGTCGGCAAGAAATATAAGCTTTTGTCTCTCTTTAACTAAGGTAATACCTTGATCTACTGCGGTCTTAGCAGCCTCGAGATTGTTACTTTCAAGGTTGTATTTCGCATCTTCCAGAGTGTCAAGCACCTTTGTGGACGCTTTGTACTGCTCTTCGTTACTTTTCTTCTTTAAGACTGGATGAGTGTCTGCTGTCTTGATCTTCTTGATCTCCCTAATGATCGAAACCGAGTCTTCGGCAGGTCTTTTCAAGGAAGCGACTTGTGCCAAGATCAAATAGGACATCTGCTTAAGCAGAACGCCATTGTTAGCTTCTATGATCTGGTGGACTTGAGCTTCATCCATCGTCACTTTGAAAAAATTTTGTTGCATGTGCGAAGTGCTGACCTACACTGATTCAAATCTATAACGAACAACTATACATATGCAATAACGCTACCCACAATCCCTCCTACGCGGACCAAGTCCTCTGGTCCGTGCCGGCAAAATAGCTATTTCTGCCTGCTACACTGTCAGAAATACCATAAATGTTCTAATATACAACTCAGTCAGTTCAGTCTAATGTTCACTGCCTTAAAATCCTTCAAAGTCCTCTTCACTGTCGCTCTCACCAAACAATGCCATATAGGAAGCTTCATCGATCTCTGCTACAGCCATTTCATTCTCGTCAGCATAGTAAAGATTGCTGTCATCCTTGGGCAGTAATTCGCTGTCTACGGTATCCTCCTCATCATCTTGCCACAGGAAATCATCCTCACTGCCATCCAGGGCGTTTGTGATGCTGCATTTCAGGAAGGACTTCCTAACCAGCTGCTGAGGTATCTCGTCCCAAGCTTCTTTGATCCATGTGCAGATGACATGTAGCTCGACCTTCCGCTTTCTGCCACTGGCTGTCAATGTTTGCTCCCCAGACAGCATCCAGTTCTCCCACTTTCGTCGCATGATATCTTTGAACGGCCTGTTCACAGACATCAAGAGGCTGCAAAATGCTAGTCATACCACCAGGGATAACTGCAGGGACAGTGTTAGATAGTTCAGTTTGTTCTTAACAGCGTCCGATATGTGGCCTCTAAATGAATCCCACACAAGGAGAGATTTGCGCTTTGCTAAACCGCCAACCTTAGCCCAAACAGACTTCAGCCAGTCTTTGACGAGGGCCTCGTCCATCCATCCCTTTTTGTGGCATCTCACAAGCACGCCGTCAGGGAACTTGACTTTCTTTGGCAAGGTCTTCCTCTTGAACACAACGTAAGGGGGGAGTTTAGAGCCGTCTCCTCTACATGCTAACATAATGGTAAATCGGTCCTTTTTGTGTCCTGTGGTGATAATAGGCACGGTCTTCATACCACTGGCAGAAACTGTCGTCTTCGATGCAATGTCAAATGCTAGTGGAGTTTGATCCGCATTGCCAATCATGCTAAGATCAAAGCCATAGCGTTGCCGCATTCAAATAATGAACCGCTGGAAGTTGATGAGCTTGTCATCCAAGTTCTCAGGAAGTTTCTGGGCCACCGTTGTCCTGCGGCGAATAGAGAAGCTATTGTGGGCAAGAAACTTGTAACACCAGCTTTGCGATGCCTTGAAAGTGTCAGCTGGAATTTCTTCATCACGGGCAAGGGCCTTGGCTTTTAAACAGATAACGGTGGTGGATACTGCAACTCCTTCTAGTCTCCTCGAAGTAATCCAGGCAGCAAGGTCTTCTTCAAGTTCAGGAAACTTGGCACTCTTTCCCCGCTCAGCTTGTTTACTGCGTGACATTTTCTCTGCACACACTTTTCATCAATTGAAAAATTTCTTCCAGCAGCACGATTTCCGTTTTGTTCTGCAAACAACCAACTTTCAACTTAAAGCCAGCAGTGTAGGAAGCATGAGGTGATCCTTTATCAGACATTTTCTAATGGTCTCTAATGTGATCAATGATCAGAGTAAACAACCTTGTTAACAGGGTGTCTTTTATACACAGACCAGGATCAAGATAACTATTTAGAACAAAGGAGATTGTTTTAATTGGTCGTTTATTTCTTTTGTTACTCTGTTTAGCAATAAGTGGACCTCTCGGGAAACATACAAAAAGTTTTACGAACACGACTTGCTTGTGCTGGCACGTGGCCTTGCACGTGTGCGATTGTTGTGGGTTTCTAGGGTTACTGAATGAATCAAAGATGGCAGTGGATTCTATTAACCAAAGGAAAGTTTACGCTGCTTTTTTATACAGTGTTTGTCATTCTTAGACTGTTTTCGTTATAAATAAAGCTCAGCTGTAAGTCAATGTAATTAATTGACAGAGAAACCTGCGTTGAATTGCAGATTTCTTACGAAACATAGGCAAATGAGAGATGCGATTGCTTCTTGTACACACATTTTGACAGATATATCGATGGAGATTCTGACTATTGCACTTACATAGACCATTTCTGAGTTATGAGAAACAGTTAAAGGCCTACAGATTGAATGACAGATTGACTCAGTAACGTGAACGGATCGAACTTCAAGACATTCGTTTCATTTACGAATGATTGTTGTGTTCGTGTTACATTCGTTTCATTCACGCACGACTGTTATGGGTTGCTAAGGTTACTGAATGAATCAAAGATGGCAGTGGATTCTATTAACCAAAGGAAAGTTTATGCCGCTTTTTTATACAGTGTTTGTCATTCTTAGACTGTTTTCGTTATAAATAAAGCTCAGCTGTAAGTCAATGTAATTAATTGACAGAGAAACCTGCGTTGAATTGCAGATTTATTACGAAACATAGGCAAATGAGAGATGCGATTGCTTCTTGTACACACATTTTGACAGATACATCGATGGAGATTCTGACTATTGCACTTACATAGACCATTTCTGAGTTATGAGAAACAGTTAAAAGCCTACAGATTGAATGACAGATTGACTCAGTAACGTGAACGGATCGAACTTCAAGACATTCGTTTCATTTACGAACGATTGTTGTGTTCGTGTTACATTCGTTTCATTCACGCACGACTGTTATGGGTTGCTAAGGTTACTGAATGAATCAAAGATGGCGGCGGAGTGTGTCAATATTCGCACAAGTTTATGCTGCGTTTTTATGCAGTGTTTGATGTTCCTGGACTCCGTTTTTGTTGGAAACAAAGCTAAGTTGTAAGTTAACATAATTATTTGACCGAGAAAACCATGTTGAATTTAAGCATAAGCAGATGAAACCTACGATCGTTTCTTGTACACGCATTCCGACAGATATGTTATCAGAAAAGTTTTGATCAATTCCACATGCATGGATCATTTCTCTACCCTTGAGCTTGAGAGATTTATCAACTCAGTAGGGTGCATGGATTAAAATGATGCTTTCAGGCTTCAAAATTGCTTGCAAACATTCGTTTCAACTGCGATCAACTAGAATATCAAAGCCACACATTGGCCCAAGTCTATACACGTGTTGTGCAAAGAATTGCGTGAAAACTTTAGATGAGTTTCAAATTAAACATATGAAGATTGAAGTTATACCGTGTATTGGCCGCACCCGCATTTTGCAGAAAATTTGGAAAAAAGTGCGGCCTATACACGTGCGAATACGGTACCCGTGGTATGTTAAGGGTTAATGAAGGTGCAAGTGGCAAGCATCTCGTAGAGAAAGCAGGAGTTTCCCATGGGGAACTATAAGCCATCGGAAGTGCAAAGAAAGATCAACAGTGAGTGCAACACTCAAAGTTGAAGGCATCTGCAAAGCAAAAAAACGCACAAAGAAAAATCAGGCAAGCAACAAAGAAAGCAGAAGTCATTGGAAGGCACTACATACAGAAGTGGTCCATTCAATGACCTTAACCCAAGACAAGCGCAGAAGATAATTTACCACTTGCACCAGTCTAAAAGATTAATAAAGAAATGACTATGGTTTTAGTTTTATAAGAAAAAAAGTGACTTGGTTTTATTCTGCCATATTTAGGCAAACTTGCTGCAAAATTCAATAAGAAATTAGCTCTAGTTACCTTTTTTAACTTGATAGCATTTAAAAGGCTTTCCCAAACAAAGTCCTTTTTAGTGACGCACAACTTTTAAATAGTTACATCTTCTGGAGCATTTAAGGTGGTACACTGGAGTTTGGCTCAAAAATGAAACATATCAAAACATTTAACGATTTCAAAGATAACATAGATTTATTCACAATACCAAGAGATAAGCGCTCCATTCTGGCTACGTGCGGAATAATTAAAGCCTAAAATTGGTTGCTAAGCTGGCGCTTTGCGCTGCCATATTGAATTTATTGTGTGACACGCACCAATGGTTGATTTGAGGCTGCTTTTGCTGCTGAAAAGCTTTGCTACATCTTGGAAGACAGAAGTTCAGGTCCGCTGTAGCTTTGCTGTGAAAGTGTCTGCAAAATAGTCTACAAAAGAAGCTAAATGATGATCATTATACCGGACGAACGTGATTTAGAAAGCGGCATTGTGTTACACTATCGATCATTGTGAAATATCGACTATAAGCCAAAATCAGTCCTTCAGAGCAATTTACGTGTCTTGAATTCAAAGATGAAATGAACTTAACTTATGTTCTTTGTGTGGTTCCTTCGTATATTGGCTCCATTTAATAGCTATAATCGTAGTTTATTTCATTTTTGGGACTCATGACATTATATTTACACAACACCGCAAGAATGTGCCGCCCAGCATGGGATTCTTCACGGGATACGTGCGCAGTAACTCAGTACGCCTATTATCCGCTGTGCCCATTAGCCGAGGTCTCAAGTTCACACCGTTGCTATGCATTACATAGTTGTTTACACCACCATGTTGAACTTCGTCAAAGGACGGACAAGATCGTTGATTTTCGGCATTCTTCGCGCTGTAATCGGTCATGTGTTAAGAAGATTTCAAAATGGCACCCGATAAAACACGATCTTGTGATGCAATATCGGCGAGAAACTACCACAATTTAAGGACCTACACAGACCACACTGAAAGATATTTTAAGAATAAAGTTGTAGATTTATCGTATCTGAATGAAATTTGCGTGGTTTGTTGTTATGGTGTAAGAGAAACTTTTCACGGGAGCCCGGAGCAAAAGGAGTTTTCTTCACAATGTAAGCGCCGCGTAAATTATCAGCACGTGTTTTTTACTTTAAAACTCGATATCTGAGGAAAGAAGCAACATTTCGCTCTGGGCTCCCACAGGATTTTTCCTTTTCTGTATAGGAATAGACTCCTACATTTCATTTTGACCAGCTTTTGAAAATAAAGCCGCAAAACGAAAATTTCTAAATTTTGAACCCGCAATTCAAATGGGGTTTGTCACCTGAGGTGTGAAAATTGTCACCTCAAACATCAATTTTTCTGAAGCTTAACTTAAGTTCTCTTTACCTGATACGTTTTTACTTCAACCACTTCTCTTAATTTTGAGAAATTTCCATCCAAAACGGACCTGTCAAACTCCAGGGTACCACCTTAACCAATTTGGTGAGATTTTCAGCAATATATCGTTTTCACATGACGTCATCAGGTACCAAAATCCAAAACTAAAAAGACACCATAGTTTTTATCCACATCAGGCATAAGAGGTACTAAAATTATATCTATTTGCAACTTTTCAGCTCAGCAGCATCCTTCGTTTGGAAACCAGCGCACTTCGAATTTCAGAGTAATGGCGGTGCGTGACACGCAGTTACGATCGTGTTTGTCAAAAAATATACATTTATCTTGTGATTTTTAGCCATTTAAGAAGTAGCAGGAAATATGTTTATGCAAATGTTTGTTTGTCAAATACCGATAATCAGTGGCCTAGATCACCAAACTAAGTTCCAGATGTTTACAGTATTTTCCGGCCACCATATTGGTGTACCACGGAGGTACCAATATGGCGAATCCATACTGGGCTCTGTAAATTTGTGCAAAGCATTTCGACGAATATCTAAAGTTTGGGACAGCGCACAGACCTAAAACTTGGAGAAATTACTTCTTTACTTCTCTCCTATAATATCCTATTTTCTTGACCTCATTCACTCAATAGTTTTTCGATTTATATTTTTGTTGCGTGACAGTGAAAACGATCTATTCTTCTTCAAGGTTAAAGCAACAATTTAATGATATCATTTAAGAGGATTCTTTGTTTCTGAGCGGTCGCTTTTTGAAATTTGAATTTGCATTTTTGTTTGTTGTAGTTGTAATAGTGGCAGTAATGTTAGTATTTGAAATAGTTTATAATTTTAATAACAGGGGAAGTAGTAACAGAAATGCACCTTTTTTCCAAAACAATGTACACACAGATGATCAGTCCACTGTGGCTGACCACTGCAGCGTTTACACCCTCAGCAACCCAACAGAAGTCGGTTTCAAACAGAGATGCACTCACCACCACAAAGATCAGTTTGACCAGTGCCAGTCCCTTTACACTGTCCTGGAGGACATTGCCTGAATGGCACAAGACACTGTGTTGCGTTCTGAAGAAGAGCGTGATGACATGAGACACTAAACCTATATGAAACAGGAAAAGGGGCCATACTAGAATGGAAGAGCCACTAACTGCGCCAAAATAAGATAAGTAGCAGTTAGAAGTCCTGGATCAACTTAGTCCTGAAACAGTTCTAATCGTCGAGGACTTGGCCATGAAATTTCTCCCTCAGTTATATTGACAGTCCCAACAAGATTGGTTTGGAAAGAGATGACTTTCATGGCACACTGCTGTGGTGTTTCCCAACTGGGTGGTGAGCTCAAGTCCCAGGCATTCATTCACCTAAATCAATCCTGCAGTCAGGACAGCACTGCTGTTGTTGTGATGATGCAGCACATGATGAAAGCTTTAAGTCCCAGCACCCAGAGGTAACAGCTGTTTTCTTCCACGAGGACAACGCTGGTTGTTATCACTGCACCAACATCATCCTTGCATGTCCAAAGATTGAACAGTCCACCAGTATCAAAGTGGTGTGGCTGGACTTCAGCAATCTACAGGGTGGCAAGGCACTTGTGATAGGCTTGCAGCTACAGGGCCATGACGTAATAACTGCAGAACGGATGAAGGAGGCACTTCTATCGACATAACAGTCTTGCCGACCATTCACAAAACCCCACAACACCCCACAATGGACAATCACCAAGAAGTAATACTAGTTCTTCTGGACTTGTCATCCTCTTTTGACAACACTGACCATAAGCTGCTGCTACGAAGACTTCAACAACGTTATGGCATCAGTGGAACAGCACTACAATGGTTTAAATCATACCTACTTGACCGTACCCAATCTGTCAAAGGTAAGGATCTCTCATCATCAGGCGTGCGTTTCTCAAAAGTCCCGAAAACTTCTTGGGCCCGAAAACTTTTCGGGGCTGTTTTCGGGCGCGTTTCTCGGGTTCCGGAAAGCGTTTCTCAAAGCGCACGATTTTCTCCCGAGATTTTCGGGGATGTTTTCGGGAAATGTAACGCAAGGAATAGCGCGAGCTTCAATTTTCCAGCCTGTGATTGGTTCAAAAATTGCAATTGACACCGTTGCACTGAGTTGGGTTCGTCACGTACGCATCATATTCAAGACTTTTTCGATGAATCGCCCGCAAAGTTTTACCTCTAGCGATTTGTACAGTTCCAGCAACGTTTAGTTTTTAACACTGATTCACCTCTATGGGCAACTGAACGTAAAGGCAGCCTGGTGTAAGTGTTTAAAGCGCTTTTTGTGTTTTATTCCCGGCTTGTAATTTACGAAGCACGAGCTAATAAACTTTCGTAATCTTGTTTTTGAACCTTGAAATTTGGTCAAGTAAAGTTAAGTTTGGTTGAATTCTTTGCTATTATTGTCGCTCAGAACTTTGGCGAACTTGTTGTTCATATGCTGAATGAATTTTGGCAGTTTCTGTAAACAATTTCAGGCGGAAAAAGTCGACCATCAAGTGCCTTTGTAAATCGCGCTGCGTTCTCTTCGCGAAGTGAAAATTCTTGGCGCGCCCGAGTTTGTTTTGAAATTTGTCAATTAAACCACCGAATTATGCCAGATCTCTTTCTCCCTCACATCCTTTACTGACGTCCTTTTCATTTAAGGCGTTCGTCGACTTTATTTCCAGAAAAGGTACTTACGGGATGTAATTTTATGGCGATAAAATCAGTCCCGAGAAAGGTTTTCGGGAGCTCAAGAGCTCCCGTAAAGTTTTCGGGAAAAAATGACGTGTTTTCTCGGGCTCGAACTTCTCGTGCGCTTTGAGAAACACCCGAAAGCTGTTTCAGGGGCTTTACGGGACCGTTTTCGGGCCCGAGAAGTTTTCGGGTCTTTTGAGAAACGCACGCCTGGGCCGGGTTGTTCAAAGCACAATTAAGCTAATCCTGGATTAGCGTGAATTTTGATTTCACTTTTTTAACTTCTCAATGAGGTTTTCTGTTTATCTTTTTTCTCCTCCACTTTTGACGTCAAATTATCTTAATCTTCACAAAACATAAGCAATAACAACACTTTAATAGAATTGAAATTGAACTCCCGATTACCTTTTAATCCTGGTTTAGCGTTAATCGGCTTTCGAACAACCCGGCCCTGAGAGAAAAGTTCTCCACAGTGTACCTAAAGGAGGAAGTTTCACCGGCATGCTTTGCACCCCTGGTCAATTAATTAGCGTTTGTGAGCGAAATGGTGGCCGCTTTGGTGTCCTCCCGCCATTTTTGGTCTATATTCTCAGGTAAGTATTTCAGCTTGAGGAATGGCTGTTGAGATGACTTTGCAAATTTCGAGAAATTTAGTCCTTTCTCGTTGTTTTGGCCAAACAATGAGGTGTTTTGTGACGAAGATAGCTCATAATCGTTTCACGAGCATATATTACACGGATCGTTAGTTCTTTTGTTGTGATTTCAGAATGATTGGTCGGCACAGTAAACGACCCATTCATTAGTATTCCGTTAAGACCTTAAAACAAAACTCGTGTTTATGCTAATTTTGGTCATTGATCTTTCTTCAAACGCCTAGGTTGCCTAAGGTCGCCAGTTTAAAGAAAGATACGGCGGTTTGAAGTTGTACCTAAAATACGCGCCAAAGTCAGTTCTTTCTTTCGCTCGTGACATGATCACTTAAAACCGTGTGTTGCTATTTCCAATTTCTGTGTGAAAGAAATAGTGTCAAAATCATTTATACCGCCATTCCAAATGCTCATGCAGTTTCGTTAGAGTCCTAGCTTCTTTCGACGTGCAACTTGAAGCAATGGATTCTGAAAAAAGGAAGCTTCTGCCAACTGGAACTACTCCAAAGAAGCCTGAAAAACTCCGCAAGAGAACGACAGAAAGTGGCTGCAGTTCAAAAAGATCACCACTCAGGTCCACAACGGGCTTTGAAGGAAAGCGGCTGTTTTCGTCACCTTCACAAAAGGTACGCTTTGGTTATATTGAAAAGACTTCATGCTTATGTAATGTGGGCTCTTTGTGTAAAAAATATTGCAATTATTGCCCAGGAATAGAAGTAAGCTTACTTAGGCACACTTGTTTTAATTTTTCAATCAGGGTGGATGCCGATTTGTACGTCGTAAGAAAGGTGTCAGATCACCGCTTGTGACACCCGTGGCTTCGCCAAAACAAAATTGAAGGCCTTGGTCAAGAGCTGAAGAAAGAGCTTTGGTACAGTATGTGTGCTTGCACGAAGACAGGAAGTCTCCATTATCAAATGCAGTGTGGCCAAGTATGAATTCTTCTGACCCCTACTGGTCTGAAGCTGCCAGATACATACAATCTTCTACTGGCCTAAGCCACCTCAGAACTGGTAAATTATTCACAACAATATCTAAACTTTCCATTACGTGAAATTCATGATAAGTACTGTCACATTTCATGGTTTGATTACAACCAGCTGGTTAGCAAGCTACCTCCCTGTAACAGAGAGAAACTTCTTGATGAATTGTTTGTGACTGTTGCCAAGGAAAGTGGCATTACAAGCAAGCCATTACAGTTTGTGAGCACTTCTCTGAAGGGGATGAAATTCTTACAAGACAATGGAAAGGCTAATCTGATCTCAAAGTGGAGTAAGTGTGTTTGGGGACCTGATGGGAAACCTAAACTGGATATCTGCAGGATGCCATTCAGCCTTATGGAATACCAGATTGAATTCTTCAGTTGCACAAATGTTAACCAGGTAATTATGTCTTGACTTATTTTTTTTCCTCGGGAGTACAGACAGTTCTTACACATATGTTATGAGTATAATTGAGTAATGTTCGTGTAACTTAAGCCTTATCTCTTTGGAAAGGGTTTCTTTGTGTGGAAGGAAGACGGGCTAGGGAGAGAAATTAATTAATTTGAGTCTAATATTGCATTCAAATAATTGAATTCAATTTCTCTGAAATTCTCTTTTTTAGGGTTTTTATTGTTTAGTATACAATGTACATTTGGTTCAATTTTATCTTTGGTATAAGAGGTTTTAAACTAGTTTGATTTAAATTTTTTATTGCTCATTTCATAGTCATCATATGAAACAAAGGATTTTTCAAAATCTAACTGCTTTGAAACACTTTAAACCAAAGATCCCTTTTTGTTCTCTGATTGTTTTTTGAAACTTTGTTGCTATATTTTTAGATCAAGCTGCGTGAGGACTACAAGTTATGGTTGCAAGCCATGAGTGCAGAGTTTCCTGAAAGGTTCCACAGACTCTTTGCAGGGCCAATGTGGAGTGGGCAAAAGGAAGAGGATGTTGGCAAGCCAAAAAAGGTTCTTGACATACCATGCTTATAAACAGAAAAACTTCCAAAAAAAAAACTTTTAGCACAAATGTATACTTGAAATAATTAAAAATATCATTACAATTACTTAATAATAATTATTAATAAATTTTTATTGTAATTAGTAGAATGCCATGACAAAGTGATCTTGATATACACTGTACATACACACTTCAGTAATATGATGGCGGGTGCATGGCGGGGTGCGCACCAGACTCATTGTTTTCTAAATATACTCAAAGAGTAACCATCACCAAGCGAATGAGGATGCTCAATATCCCCTTGTATAAAACCGCCACTGGACAAAGATCTTTCTATTTCAGGACAGCTAAACTCTGGAACTCATTGGACTCTACTCCTAAGTTGAAACCGACTAAAGGACTTCAAACGTTGCCTGAAGAAAAGTCTTCTCTCAAACATTTTAGAAACTTAATTGCTTTACCTTTGTTACTTTTATCTTTTTATTTTATCTTGTTAATTTTAATTACATATTATAATTAATTAATTTTTGATAAGTTACTGTTTACTTGTAAATTAGCTTTAAATTATTTAAATTATTTAATTGTATTTAGTTTCAACTAGCTCTTTGTTCTGAAAAGCCCTTTTGGGACGAATAAAGTATGTATGCCAAAATTGTGGTTTAAATTGTGCGTGAAAGAATATTGAGGACCCCCTCTAAGAGTCTCACTGTCCCTCTCTTCCATCGATTCGTGCCTAGAGACAGTGCAGGACAAGCTTCTGCAAGAACTCAAGTGATTTTTCTACTCTTTACCTAGCCCCGAATCAATGTATGCAGCTTCTCCTCACAATATCACAAGGTTTTTGGTATGGAAAGTTCATAAAGGTAAAACAAAAATTCACATTCCAACTTGCAAATTGTTCGGAACCAAACAAGTAAGTCGTTGCACGTGTCCCACCACGTTGTCAGCAGGAACAGTCGACGATCTTATTGCTAAATTGCATTTCTTTGTTTGTCAATCTGGGACGGGGGAGAGAATGGAACAAACTCTTAGGTATCGGTAATCCAGCCTCACATCCTTTTGTCAAGCAGTACTTAACGTCCATCCGCGAGGAACAAGCCCAGGCAAGGGTCTTCTTTGACAAGCTAAACGACTCTGCTTATACCTTAGAGATCACACTTTCACTGGTCGAATCTCACCTACGCAGCATTACGTTTTCGCTAGAGAGTTAGATTCTTCTGCCTGGACATTTTTGCCGGTACAGAGCATCAGATTTAAGGAGAATTTTTTACAAGAGAGATTATGGCTCTTTCTGACGGCGACGGTTTTCTTTTTCATTACACTTTTGGCAAAACCCTTCGGGGTAAGGACGCTAACACATTTATGATTAGGAAGTTTCGCGATCCCGTGTTTTGTCCTGTGGCCAACTTACGTTTGTATGTCAACCTTTGTGACCTCATGTCCATAGATTTGAGAGAAGGCCATCTCTTCTGATCCACCAACAAGAAAGGTGCCGTCTCCGGCAAACCATTCATTGGCTCAGCAATTTCTAATCGCCTGCCTCTCCATTTGGCTACCCTCGGTATTCACAATGGTGAAACCATGCACAGTTTCCGTAGCGGGTGTTCCATAACCATGTCTCGCATAGGCGTTTCCCCAGAGGATATAGCTAGGCATGTTGGATGGAAATCCCTCCAGACTGCCCAATACTACATGCAATTCGGAAAGTCATAAGGATGTCCCACGCAGCATCTGCCTTAGCTGATAGCACTTTGGTGGCAAGGAGTGACCCTTCTGCAGCAGTCTCAGTGGCAGAACTGTTCTGCGTAAAAAACGAATTGCGGGGTTTTACTCTTGCTTTTCCTTAGTTAGGTAAATGTTTCAGTCTTGTAAAAGGGAGTTATCTATTTTCTGGATTTTGGAGAGAGTATCTTTAATGTTTGTTTGGATCTCTCTTACTTTGTCCTGTTTCGATTGTCTTTAGAGCGGAAGTCAGTGGCAAAATCTCGCTTCCCATAACTTAGTATTGCAAAGGCAGTCAGTGGTTGTATTGACAGTGAAAATGGTCTAGTAACCGAGCACATGGTCCAGACCATAATACTTCGAACACTGTTACCCAGTCCCCGAGGACCAGGAGTGGGAAATAACCAAAAAATAATTGATACGTTTTATAACTAACAATCACAGGATTCCTGGTTATTGCTTTTAGCACCAACTCCAGGTTCAAAGAGCAACTTTTAAACATGGTAAATCCACATGTTGCCAGACTGTATTCCACCAGAAAAGACTGTGGTAATTGGTTTATGCAGACTAGTGCATCAGAATTTGTGTGTCCATTACTCCTGTATTTAACATTGGTAAGTCAACTGTTGTCAAAGTGGACAACAGAGAACAACTGAGTTTTGAAACTTTCAGAGACCAATATACGAGTTACCCAATGTTATTGGTGCTATAGACAGCACACATATCCCAATCATTGGGCCAAGAACTACTTTATTACAACCAGCAGCAGGACATGATTGTTCAAGGAGTTGTAAAAAGTACAGGAACATTCATTGATATAGTTGCAGGATTTCCTGGGAGTGTTCGTGATCCTAGGGTTTTGAGAAGCAGTAACATTTATTTAGAGGCTGAACATGGAAACATTTTGCAGGCCCCACCAGTGAATATCGATGGGAATGACATAGCTCCTTATCTAATTGGAGACAGCGCTTATCCTCTTCCATCCGGCTTACAATTAAGGCACTTTCAGAGGGAGAAAATGACACAGATGAAAACACCTTCAACAAGGAGCTTAGCAGAGTGAGAGTTGCAGTAGAACAAGCACTTACAATGTTAAAGGGACATTGGAGAGTTTTGCAGAAATGGGAAGACAGCTCCCTGAATTTCACTATCAACTAGTGCATCACGTTACCTGTCAAATATAAATGTTTATGTTGTAGCCTACAAATTACTGCAAGAATTAAAGCTAACACTTTTTTGTTAGTTTATCTGGTTGAAGAAACTTGAAAGAAATCACAAAAATCATGAAGAAGGCCTGATGAATGCAAAAGCTCAAATCATAAGGTAGCAAAACCAAACATCTAGTGTTCACTACTTTATTTAAAGTTCATTCTTTCTGGGGTGTCTTGCTATCTATGTACCAATTTAAGGAACCAAGACGTTGAGTCATTAGCTGCAACTGCTGGGCTTGCGAATCTCCCATGCATTCATCTGGTCACCCTCTGTTGTAAGTTCTTTTCTGGCTTTGCCAATGGCATTGTAGATATGGCTTCAATCATCTGCAGTATCGATTCTAGGGCTATCCTTTTGTTCATGCGGAGCAGCATTTGCAAAACGTTTGCGAAATTTTGTTCTATTCACTGCAGCATTTTCAAATTGTCTCACCGTCCGCACTGAAACGCTGCTGCGGCTTCAGCAGAAACACTTAATAAAGACGAACATGCCCACACGTATTTGACCGTTTTGACTTTAGCGTTTTCCAAAAGTCCTGTTTTCTGCGTTTACATGACATTAATACTAGTCAGGCGTTATCACCTTTGTCCACCCGGGAGAGAGTTTTCAAAAGTTCCGTTTAGCGACTGTTTTAGAGTGGATGGAAGGCTAATCTGGAGAAAAAGTTGCATTTTTAAAATTTATTCGGTTGATATTAAGTCCCTCAAAATGTGCCTCTTCTATTTTTGAGAATCAGTGTCATAATTGTTGCAGAAATAACTAACAATAAGGTATGCTGGTAGCCTATTCAAGGTGTTTGGTTACTGGGGAGCAGCGCCAAAAAGCGGCTAGCGAAAAATGAGGGGAGGGGTGTGGGGAGAAAGCCAGAAAGTGAGAGTCCCCTCGCCATTTTTCTGCTTGCCATTCGTCACGCAACCCTGTTTTTTCTCTGCTCCCACTAACCAAACGCCTGGAATAGGCTAGTATGCTGATTGTAGGTAATTGCTAAACATGGACAAAGTAAAGACTTGTAATGAAGAATGAGTCATTTCCCCAGGGGGGGGGGTACTCCTTTACGGGGGTGAGCTGCTGTGTCCCTGAGACTCTTGACCTGTTCCAGAGAAAAAATCAAAGTCTCCTTCGAGCCACCTCATGATATCTGGTTATTATTCTTATGAACCTTTGTCTCTTTTCCAACTGTTCTAGTTGAAAAATGCAATAGAAATATACACTTGGTGCCCGATATGGGGAGAAGGGGATTGGGTTCGATAATTTGTGATCATCACAACATCACAACTCAAACCCCAGGGTGCATTCATAGTTCAGTTTTCATTCGCCATGAGCAAGAAGAGGAGAAATCGTGATCTTTTCTCTGTGGCCGATATTCGGCAACAAGTGGACGAGGAGTTATCTTTTCAGCGGCACTTGGAACAATTTAGAACTTTTCCAGCAGATAATGTCGCTGATCAGAATGTAGAAGGTTTAGATGCCTGGATTGTGGCAAAGTTTGGACTATCCACGGCAATGGAACTCCTTTTGTTTGCAAGGAGTACCATATCTTTGCCTGCTGTCACGCGAAAACGTCTGTTTGGGAATTTTTTCCCGTCCATTGATGTCAAATACGTTCCTTTGCTTGAAACTGTTTCCAAGCGGAATTTACCTGCAGAGTGCGAAAGGTTTAATTATCATGGTTCGCCCTGTATGCTTGTTCCTCCTACGTCCACGTTTGATTTGTCCCACGGCTCCTCTTTTGAGCGTACACCACGAGTGCAGCGTCATTGTGCATGGTTTTGGTGGGGCAAAACAAGCAACAAAGATATCAACCAGATGTCAGGCGTGTAGAGGCATCTACAACTACAGCAACTATGGTAACGCTTCCAGTGGATGGAACTTATATGTGAAGTAAAGTGATGACAGGCCAAACGCGACTCATAAGCTCGTGGCGTGACAAGTGACCTAATAATGGCTATAGTTTTGCTCTTACGAGTATATCTCTTAAAGATTTTCCTTTCTTATATGAGATAAGTGGGGGTTCTTTAAATGTTTCTCTAAGCAATGGTTGGTTCTGAATTAAATGCCATGCCATTTGCTCATTAAGATGTTTTTGAGGTTACAAAAGGCAGAATTTTCTTTTGCACTTTCTCTTTTTGTTGTAAAGCCAGGTTCCGTTCAGTGAATTTGACCTCAGAGGTTATTTTCTCAATGAGATTGTGGGAGTAGTCTCTAGCTCGAAGGCGTGTTTTAAATTTGGTTATATTTTCATCAACTAGTTTTTCTAAGGAGTTAGTTCTTAGAAGTCTAAGGGCTTCAGCTTTTATGAGTCCTTTTCTGACCCCTGCTGGGTGGCATGAAGAAAAGCGTGTGTACTGGAAAGTCTCTGTAGGTTTAAAGTGAGTGCGGCTGTCTAAGATTCCTTGGTTGTGGAATCTCTCGCCTTTGTAGACGGTTGTGTCCAGAAAGTTTACTTCTTTGTTTGAGATTTCAGCCGTAAATTTAATTGTAAGGTGGTGTCTGTTTGCAAGGATAATAAAATCTTCTATCTTCTCCTTATCAGCATTCCACAGTGAAAATATGTCATCGATGTATCTTTTCCACTCGAGTGGCTTTGTTTTGCTTTGGCTGATTATTTTCGTCTCAACCGAAGCCATAAAGATGTTCGCAAAAGCGACGTCCATCTTTATGCCCATGGCGGTACCGTGTATTTGGAAGTAGTTTTTGTCGTTGAATTCAAATGAATTCTCTTGAAGGATCAGCCTTACAATTTTTCTGAGGGAGTGTGTCGGGATGGGCATGTTGTCCTTGTAGAAATTCTCAAATGCTCTGAATACTGTATTTATTCCCTCTTCCTGTGGAATATTTGTGTATAGGCTGGTAACATCTAGAGAGACTAGAAAAGCGCTCTCTGGGAGGGTTGTCCTTTCTATAAAATTTACAAAATCGGTTGCGTCCTTAACGTAACATTTTTGTGATTGAGCTATTGACTGAAGTATGTTGTAAACGAATGCTGATATTCGTTTGGAAGGTCCATCGTTTCCTGCGTTTCGTCTCCAACGTGTTATATTTTGGGGGGCATACAGTGTACGATTAGCGCTAATCGTATGGCCCCCAAAATATAACAACACGCAATAACATATGTATTAAGGCGTTTTTTGTAACGTTCGTTTACAGCATATTTTAGTTATTATTTACTTCCATGGGAAGTTGTAGCTAGGCACGCGAATGTGCTATATATGCTGTTCTTTGCTAGTTGTATTCATTCCCTGAAGTCTCAGTTAGAGACGAAACGCGTCGGAAATAAACGACAAGCTTACAACTACAAGAGGTCGTTCCTTGTGCTGCTCACTAGTCTTCGTTAAAAAATTAAAAAAATTACAAAAAAGTTTCTCTGACTTCTATGCAAACTATTTTTTAATACATATGATGTTTGCAAACAATTTATTTTGTCTTTTTAGGCCTTGCAAACAATTTTTTTCAATATTTTTCATCCCCCCCCCCCCCTCCAGAAAAATAATGGTCCATCCCTTACTGGGGATTATACGCTTTTGGTGTAAAAAAAGAGCCAGCATGTCACTTTACAGCAAAATCGCTTACTGGCAATTGCTACCAACGTTTGCAATTAGATTGTATTGCTGGTTTTCACTGCCACACCGCCAAAAAGTAAATCCAAAACTATTGAGTGAAAAAACTCAAGAATATCATCGGTTTACCGTGTGATACCTTGTGATACTGTGTGATACTGTGTGATGATAATGTGTGATACCTTGTGATACTGTGTGAGACCTTGTGATACTTTGAGATACCGTGTGATACTTTGAGATACCTTGTGATACTGTGTGATACCTTGTGATACTTTGTGATACCTTGTGATACTGTGTGACACCTTGTGATACTGTGTGATACTTTGTGATACTGTGTGATACTTTGTGATACCTTGTGATACTGTGTGATACTGTGTGATACCTTGTGATACTTTGTGATACCGTGTGATACTGTGTGATACCTTGTGATACTTTGTGATACTGTGTGATACCGTGTGATACTTTGTGATACTGTGTGATACCTTGTGATACTTTGTGATACTGTGTGATACCTTGTGATACTTTGTGATACTGTGTGATACTTGGTGATACTTTGTGATACTGTGTGATACCTTGTGATACTTTGTGATACTGTGTGATACCTTGTGATACTTTGTGATACTGTGTGATACTTGGTGATACTTTGTGATACTGTGTGATACCTTGTGATACTTTGTGATAACGTGTGATACCTTGTGATACTGTGTGATACCTTATGTTATTTTTTTCTTGGCTTGTGAGCGGGCGGAATTCTCCAAATCCTGCAATCTGATTGGTTTCGGGAGTGGGCGGAAATTTTCGATCTTGCCCGCTCACGGAGCGATTCCGCCCGGCTAGCTCGCTGTGTTTTCATTTCGCACTGATTTTCACGCCGTAATCCGGTTTACTGCAAGTCACTGGTTTACAGACTTGATTTATCCTTTCAAACGCTTTGCCTTTCTGCTACTTTTCCCCAAAACTGAATACTTCTTATCACCATTCAAGAAAATGAGATGTTTTGATAAAAAACGGTCAAAAAAATTCTTGCAAAATTGTGCCGTGTTCTGGCGACCAAACTACACATTAAGTTCAGCTTCATTCAATTTCACTTTCGTGAATCGAGATTTTTTTATGCTCTCTTTTGCTGTTACATTGTGCTTCTTTTTTATCATTAAAGTTACTTTTCTCTTTTTTTCTGATGACCTTTTCCGTGAGTACTGTTCACGTTAGCAAATTCTTTTGTGTTTGGCGGTAAACAAATCATTCTTCATTCTTGCCGTAGCTTAGCGATCGATTCAACATTGGATGCGCGCGTATAATACAATTACATTTTGCAAGGCGATCTTTTCAGTTTTTTTTAACCGAGTTAGAAAAAAATAAATAAGTTATTTACCGGCTTTGGGTCGGTCCGTATCGTGAAAAACTGTGACCTCGGCCTTGAAAATGCTGCCCTCGGCCTACGGCCGCGGGCAGCATTTTCAAGACCTCAGTCACAGTTTTTCACGATACGGACCTCCCAGCCGGTAAATAACATATATATACTTTGTGATACTGTGTGATACTGTGTGATACCTTGTGATACTTTGTGATACTGTGTGATACCTTGTGATACCTTGTGATACTTTGTGATACTTTGTGATACTGTGTGATACCTTGTGATACTTTGTGATACTGTGTGATACCTTGTGATACTTTGTGATACCGTGTGATACCTTGTGATACTGTGTGATACTTTGTGATACCTTGTGATACTTTGTGATACTGTGTGATACTGTGTGATACCTTGTGATACTTTGTGATACTGTGTGATACAGTGTTTGTAAAGTGTTGACGGGCCTGCACGACTCCTGCGGTTCGCAAAAAGAATAGTGTCTAAAGCCGTTATAGTTTAGCTTTGATGAGCGTGTCTTTTAGGGATTTTCCTCTGCGATAAGATATGAGGGGAGGCTCCTTGAAGATATTTCTTAAATGTGGTTGGTTCTGTATAAGGTGCCATTTCCCCATGAGTATTTTCTTAAGATTCGGCAACGCCGGGTGGTATTGCGTGACAAAGGGCAGTATTTTCTTACGTGCTGTTTTGTTTTTCTGTCCCAGTGATGTTTTTCTTTCGCAGAATTTCACCTCTGAGAGGTGTTTTTCTACAACGGTTGTTGGGTAACCCCTGTTCTTAAGGCGTGTTGCGAAGTTTGTGATATTTTCCTCAAATGTTTGTGGTGAGGAATTTGTTCTAAGGAGCCTTAACGCTTCTCCTTTAATGAAGCCTTTCGCTACGCCTGGTGGGTGACACGAATAGAAATTCGTGTAAATGAACGTCTCTGTTGGTTTGTAATGTGTTCGCACGTCGAGGATAGACTCTTTGTGAAATCTGTCACCTTTGTACACTATCGTGTCCAAGAAAGTAGTTTCTGTTCTAAGATCGCTTGTATCCATTAACTCCTCTTCATGGTTGTTTAGTTCTGCGGTCGTTAGAAGACCTTCTGCTGAAAGCTTTGATTCTGCCATATTTTTATGAAAGTGACTGAGGCAGGAAATTATGAAGGAAGTTTCCCAACAAATGTTAAAATATAGCTGCAGTTCATTTGCTACAAGCCTTATACAAAATGAAATACGATGGTAACCAAGGGAATCTTACCTTCGCTTCCAGATAGTAAAGCATTCATTTCATTTGAGCTTGCAGCATAATTTCTTGTTGCGGCTGCATTATAGTCATTTAGTCGCCATCCAAATGTATGTAAACATTTCCCACGATCGATCAATCATCACGTTTAAGCTAGACTTTGGTGCTCATTTCTCTGCAGTCGAGTATTCTTAAGCATGATTCCATTTCGTTTAAGAACTCAACAAACGTGTATTTTGATATGATCATGACATGAATGCAACGAAAAACCCATCTGTTTTTGTTGAGCCAACAGCCGCCATACTGGATCTCTCCATGTGCTTGGGTAATTTGGGCAAGTTTCTGCCTACATCTTGATGGATACATCGCCACTTTTAACCCAATTGGTCACTTGAGCATTCTTGAGCACATTTTCTGATGGTTTGTGAGGTCTTCAAAAGTGTATTTTGATCAAACGTGTAGCGAAAGGAACAAAAATCCGCCTTAACAATTCTAGCATCGGACACGACACGACAGACGCCATTTCAGCTCATGTTGCAAACATGTACTGCCGCCTTTGTTCCACCCCCTCCCCCCACATATACGAACATAAGACAATGGCCCGACTTTGTGGACAAATCAAAACCTAGCGGGGGAGACAGGAGTAAATTTGTTTAATTCACTTTTAATGGAGATTTAATGCATACATTAATTGTTTAACGGGAATGGAGTGACATCCAACCCTCACTATACCTCATGGTATTCATGATACCGTGAGGTAATGATAAATTTGCGACCCTGTTTCAGAGAAAAATTGCAAAAAGGCACCCTGTTCCAGACAAGACAGTACACTGTTCAAGACAGTATTTGTCATGCAATGTTTTTGTGGAATACCACAGGAAACAGCAGATATCACACGGAGGGTAGCAGAGTTCCTAGCTATACTAGACCGTGGTTAATAAGGATTCTGGGGAAAATTCAACACTTTCCAGAGTCAAGACTGAAATAAAATATACCCTCTTCCAGAGAGAAAGGGTGATTTTTATACCCTGTCCCAGAGTCAGAGAAGCAAAAAGCATACCCTGTAGAGCGGCACATACCTGTATAGCCAATATTTGGGAGTACCCCCCCCCCCCCCCCCTGCCTCACGGGGCCATTTCTTTCTTTTTTTACCAACTGGATCTTTGAATGTTGTTATGCTATAGTTGGACATAGTGAATTGTCATGTATCATGTTTTACTCAATTTTGATAAAAAATAACTTATATCTCTAAGGCTGTGTTTTCACCAGGACAATTTTAGCATGATAAAGTCAGAAAAGTCCGGAAATACAGTGAAAACACTTTGTCTAGTGTTTAGCGAGTTAACAGTGCCAACTGTTTTCACAAGGAAAAACAACGGGTTTTCTCGCCTTTACGGCAGGAAACTCACGCAGAGTTATACTACCTCGCAAGATGGTTTAACTTGTCCCAACAAATACCGCAGCCAATTGCATCGCGTGTAGTGACAGATGCCTGCCAAACAATCTGGCAAAATTATTTTCCAGACGCTCGCATTGTGGTTCTTTCGAAACAAAACCTTGTATGCTTGTAAACATGGCTCACGAATTGCAAACCTTTTCCCAATTCTTTCGCCGTTTTACAATTCCCCCGGGCCTTACCTGTTTCACAGCGTTGGCATGCAGCATCATTTCCCGCATTATGGGCAACCAGCAGTTCTTCAATACCAAATTCCTATGCCACATGCAATACCCTCGACAAGCTCAGTAGTCTTGACTTACACTGCTTACGGCAACGAAAGCGAAAGCTCAACGGACGAAGAAAATACAAAGCCAGGAGCTACGAATAGGAACCGTGGCTCCAACTGGACATTTTTGAAAGTTGTGCGGATTTGTAATTTGAATCTTTCGAGTTATTTTTTCCAGTGAAAACAGATGTTATGTTTAACTAGCTAATGTCGGTCGGCAAACAAACACCTAGGAAGAATGTTCAGCTAGTTAATCGGCCTAGTGAAAACACAGCCTAAATGATATAAAATGTTCCAAACTAGAACCTGATTTACTTTGATTACTTTATTAGAGGTCAGCAGCACTTATTCTCGATGGTACAAGAAAATCTATTGATTTAGCGACTTTTAATAAATTGATTGTGTTCACACCTGGAGGCTCATGCTGAAAACCACGGCATTTCAAAGAAATGTGTGCTACATTGTGGTAGATGAGGCACATTTGGTGGATGACTGGTACATGCTTCTAATCAGTTTGAATAACTTACTTATTTGCTCAGAACTACAGTGTTCTCATCATACAGCTGTGTAATTTTGTAAAAGCATGGCCTGCAAGATACAAAGATACAAAGTCTGGAGAATGCAAACAAGATATTGTCCTACAGTACTTTGGTTATCACGCCCCCAAGAGGAAAGATGGTGGTCACAATTGCTGTGATCATCAAAGAAACATTTGCAAGGACTGTGCAAGGAGGCTGGCTCAAAACCCCAAAGTGTGCCTAAATGTGATGCTGACAGCGCATTGCCTGCAACCACCATTGCTGTCTCTAAAGACCATAGAGACCTGATTTGGCAAAAGCTTCTTTTTTACTATGAATTCGAAGGTCTGGATACTTCTAGGACCTGTGTTTGAAGCATTAGCTTATCAACTAGTTTCAGCTTGCAGTTAATTGATATAGTAGTGGAAAACATTGAGCATTTGAACTCAGTAAATGTTATTCTTTCTAACTTACCAGTTTTCAGTGAAGAGAATGCAAGAGTTATTTTTGAAGTTGTGCAAAGTGTGCTTCCTGAGTTCAAGGTAGGTAGTGGCTTCAACTTTCTCTAGCATTATCTATATCTTAATTTCGGAAGCAATCTCTATCTCAATTTCAGAAGAATGGTGTGGGGAAACTGCTTTGTTACTTTTAGTGGGTTGGAGCCTCCAACTGTAAAAGAGCTGAAGCAAAAAGCCAGTGCTTCATTCTTTCCTGACAGCAAAAATGCTTTCGCTGGTCCCGTTGCTATGTTTTATTTTATATTTCCATGCTTTAGGAATGGCGTCATTGACACTGTAGAAGGCAGTAAATGGAACATTCAGGTTATATTTGGTTTTGAATTCTGCAATTAGAGGGCATCCTTGACAAACACCTCGTTGTAAAGGATATTGTGCAATTTTGACGATTTCCACCGTATTTTCTCAGCCTCAGAATACCCTAAACCTTAAATCATTTCTAAAGCCTTGCCTGCTAAACAGACCTCCAAACTGAGCAGACGTTGCAGTTCCATCCACACAAGTCGTAAACATTGCGTTCCAGTGCTGAAATTTCCGTTCTTCCGCTTTTAAAGCTTCCACTTTTATCATATGGTCTTCAGCTGAGCCTTCTTCATTGTTCGACATTTCCACTGATTTCCTTGGTAAAATCAAGAAATTTTCCTTACCTTTGACGAAAACAACAATACTGTCAATGCATGCCAAACAAATCCTACATGTCCAAGACTATTTTCCTTTAAAAATTCCAACTTTTAGTCCACTTCATCTGGCTCAAAGGACCAGAAAATGTTTCTTCTTAAGTTCCTACATTTTCCAGTCCAAATTCCAAAAAAAGGCCAGAGTTTCCATTGACAAAAGTCCTGTAAAATGACAAAACATCCACACAAGATTTTTTCCATGCCGTAAGTGCTCCTCCCCCCAAATCTACGGACTTTTATTTGAAACTGACAATCAGTCCACATGAGTGTAACATAACTTCCAATTTGCTCTTACAAAAATTCTTTTAGGGAAAAGGAACAGACAATAATCCCTAACATTTCAGCATGTGATAATATCATGACAGCAAGCCATTTCTTCCATCAATGCCATTGAGGTGGTGTTAAATATGGCTGAATCATGTACAGACCCATCCCATCCGCACACAAAGTTTGTAAATAGTAGGTGTGCATCAAACACAGCCATGGATTGGTGGCGAGGAAGCCCTCATGGCAGACATTCAAGTGTTTGTCATTGTTTGGTCCCCTGATGTTGTACTGAAGAATTCTTTGTAGACACTTGCTTTTTTTACGTTTAAGGGGTAAGGTATGTTAGGGACAATTGCTGTCTCACACCCTTCTGTCCCCAACCCTTTATGGGCCACATGATCATAATGACATTTGCCTTTAACAGTTTGTGCCTTGTGAAGGAGTATCAGAACATTTCATCTGTTTGTTCACTTTTCTCCTCTAGATATTGAATATAAGGCCACAAGATTCGCAAAACAAATATCTAGCTGCCATTTCGATGACCTATTTGTATTGCTTTTTGTAATAAGGTAGACATCATTTTCACATAACAACAGAATTGATATCTGCCACATTGGTGCACATCGAGGTCACGTGTTCCAGGAACTTAAGAGCATGTGACTGTAATTTTGGAGAATCCCAAGACAGGACTAAAAAATCGAAATTTTTTTTATAAGGTCAAAAAGACCCTTTTAGTGAACTATTTTCGAAAATATTATTCAAAAGTTCCAGCAAGTTTAATTTTTTGAGAAATCGAGGAAAGTTTGAAATTGTAGCACATGGACTCTGAACGCCGATTGAAATTAATTAACATATTGCAATTTTGAGTCATTTTCGATGCGCTAGTTCACAAGTTCGGAGACTTGCCTTGAGTTCATTTTTATACCAGAAGTTGGCCATCCTTAAGTCATTCTTTTGAACAATAAACCATACTGAAGTATGTAATTGTTAACAGGTTTTTATCCGTTTAAAAATTGTACTGATCGCAATTTAAATAACATACCGAATTTCACCTAACTTCAGAGCGCCAGAGCTTCAAGGGTATACGTTTCTATCTGCAAAACATTAGTTTTTTAGAAAGCTTTATCCTTCTCACCTTTCATATCCAAAGCTCTAGTTTGGCCCGTAAAAAATGAGTGCGCTAGCACAAAAAATGTACAAGCTATTTGAACATATTCCGCCATTTTCTGCCGTATACCGGATGAGGTTGATAAAAAATATTTTCTGGTTTAAGTGACCTAAAATTGGGCTTCTATCGCCATTATACATTTTAATGAGCACTTTCTTGCTTTAATAAAACGTAACTATGTTAAATCTTAATTCAAACGAACTATTTTGAAACGAAAATAAAACAACAAACTTTACACTTACCTCGCGCCGCCATTAATTTATGCGAGGAAAGAAACTCGTCTGTTGACATTTGCTTTGCGGAGTTTCTGATGATCTTCTTGTTAGTTTACACAAAGACACGCTTTATCCAAAGTTTAATCTGAATTTGGAGGACATTTGGCCAGTCATGATAAACCAAACGGCAATTTCGTGTTCTAGTCCGCCAGTTCGTGTTGATAATGCTCGTCATGCAAAGGAATTAATACGAGCTGTTTGTGTCACGTTTGTGTTGATCTATGTTCGGCCGTCAAAATGAGCTCAAAAATGTATTTCTTGTTCAAAGAATGGTTGGTTTCATTTTCTGAAAGGAAAAAAAAATATAATCTGACAGGCCGGGTGATGTAAAAGAAACATTCCGACGAATATAGTGGAAATCACGGTCTGCCCAGAAGGAAAAAAAACTGTTTTTAATACATACTGTAATTAAATATAAGTAAACATTGAAAACCCCAGAATGATTTCTGAAGCACTCCAGAAACTCTTTTTTTTTACTATAAAATAGAATAGCTTAGTATAAATGTTTTGTCTTTTTTCTGCAGCTATCTGAAGGCGTTACGAGTTCTTGTCAATCCAAACGTCGCCAAAGCGATTATCGATACATTTGGAATCAAATTACTCTTTTGGTTGACGAAAGTGTTCCAGTGTTATTACTTTATAATATGGCATCTTGTAGATATTCGGCGTTATTCGAAAGCGTTTCACGGTGTGGATCTAGCTCCAATGATGCCCAAGATGTAGACTGCGTCGTCATCAGTGAATGCAATAGAGACGTTTTCGCATTTGAAATCGTTGAAAATTGGACCAGATGAAGCAATTTGTAATGAATATACGTTGTTGCTGGCAAGGGCAGGTAATATTTCTGATTTGTTTCATAAAATAGCAATTTGCATTTCATGGGACGATCGCATTTTTACTTGTTTTATGCATTGATTTTTACCTCAGGTATATTTTAAGTTGAAGACCTCGAGGAATGGCCTCCGATCTGCTGGAGAAGAGCGGAAACGTGAGATGCGGCGTTCCAAATCAATTTGCTGGTAACAAATCTTTGACGGCGAAGGGAGACCGCGGAATGAATACTAGGGAATTACCTTTCGTCTTCACAGAAAGTGGGGAACTTTGTCCTGTTGCATTGGATCTCATGAGTACATGAATTTACCTTCTTGATTTCTTTGAGCTCTCTCACTCCGGGGGGTGAGGGGAGGAAATCGGGAAGTTGGGGGTGGGGGGGGGGGTGAGGCGATTTACTCAAGTATATATTTTTTTTAGTTTCCGGACGCTCCGCCCCATCGTTTTTCCAACTCGAGTTGTTTATGCGACGTTCGTGTTAATCTCTTAAAGTACTTTATGTTCGGCCGTCAGAATGAGCTCAAATATGTGTTACAATGGTTGGTTTCATTTTCTGAAAGCAAAGAAAAATATAATCTGACAGCCCGTGTGATGTACAGCAACTTTATTAACTTCAATCTTAAGATTTAAGTTGTAAATGTAACACAAGTAAATTAATTTGTAGGATAAGAAATAGAGTGGAAATCACGGTCTGCCCGGAAGGAAAGAACTCTGTTTATATACATATTTTTATATATATTTTAAAAAGAAACTCTTTGTACTATAAAATAGAATGGTTTAATATCGGTGTTTTTGTCTCCTTTTTTTATTATTTTGTAACTATTTATATTGCCTACTATTTGAAGTCGTGACGAGTTCTTTTTTATCAAAACTTTGACAGAACAATTTATTATCAATACATTGGAAAGAAATGATATATATTCTCGTCACGCAAACGAATTAACAATTATTTCCAACTCGAGTAGTTTATTTCGTACGTACATGACTTAGGTAAACTGCGACCACAAGGAGCACAGGAACCTAATCATTGGAGCGTAATTTCGGCTACATTTACCGCGTAATTGTAACGAAAATCAATTTTGACTGATGTGACAGAATACTGTTGCAGGTTTGATAAATTCTGTGTGGGCCGCTAAATAAGCCGTGGTCTGTAACAGGCGTTCAGTAAATGTAAGCTATGGAGCAACGCAAAGGAAAAAAGGAAATTAAGAGAAAGAAAAAAACGAGTTTGTTGGATATAGAAGGTAAACTGAGAACGAGTTCTTTCGCCAAAAGACCCTCGCCATTTTTCCACTCGCCGGTCTTCTCGCTTATTTTGTTTTTCGTGCTGTTCCACACCATGTCGTCCTTCTTATTATGTCCTTACGTCGGGTTACCAGGGTTACAGTCTGAACAACTCGACAATTCTCGTCGACCGATTTTCGTTCTGCGGATAGAATTTCACCAGCAGCACTGATTTAATTCGAAAAGAGGAACATTAAATATTTTGATCCGATGGCACAGCTGCGTATGAACTGCTTTAATGTATATATAGGGAGTGCAAACCGGTTAGTTCAGGTACATGTTGGGATACCAAACTTACAAAAATGAGTTATTACAATACAAGTCTCCTTACTCAGACTTTCCTTTTTCAATATTAAAAAAATCTCAAATTATAACTTCGAAACATTGAAACATGGATAGACGTTATACATTATTATGCATTACGTTATTATACATTATGTTCTTTTTTTTGAGGAACATATAGTCCTCCAAGAACTTGTTATAGTGATAAAAATTATCACTGAAAAGGCCTAAACGACAATGCATGACAGTATGTAAAAAAATGGAGCTGCTGCTATAATTCACAAACACGAGCGCTACGCACTAATCACGCTTTTACGCGCTGGTTTTGCATTAAAGCAAAACGCACTCACAAAAGTTAACACACAGTTAAAGTACGAGGATGCTGTCCACCCCTAATCTCCAACAGAGCGTCCACCACAGGAACAACCCGCCACAAGTTCATCGAGCAGAGCTATATATGGGGCCTTCTTTCGCTGACTGGTGCTTGGGACCTCCAATTCGAACTTTTCACAAAGCAATTGCAACATGCCCAGCTTAAGTTTTTTCAGGGTGTTGTCTCTCACCATTGAACAGATATTGTATTGATCGAATGTAATAGGATGGTCAGCCTGAATACTCGTTAGGATTTCCTGTCGTGCTTCGCAAAAATTTGACTCTTCCTCAGCAGCACGAATATCATCTTCTGTTGGCACCATTTGTTGGCGAACTTTAGCTGCGAGTCGATTGAAAAAGGACGTGACTTGTGTAACTGTCAGGAATTCCGATGAATGAAAGAGGCGTTCGCCGTCAGAATCTAAGGCGCGTCTCATTTCCTTGGCCACTGCTTCGGGCTCTGCTTTCCTTCCTGATGATTGACCAATGTTAAATTTGGCTACCAGATAACCTTTTTGCTTTTCATTAAAGCGATATGACTTTTTCGATTCCTTTAAAGCCCAGCCTTCCGGTGCAATATTTAATTCATCATTCTGGAGGACTGACATGGTCTGTAATGTTGGCATGCTTGAAACACCCTTCATCAACCGGCTAGCGTACTCCGTCTTCGAGAGGTCGAGCAATGAGTGCCTTTCCAGCGATTTGGCGCATTTCTCGAGGGAGAGGTGTCGTTCCAGGCTCGATATGTGCTGAAAAATCCGTATACATCCTTCCTGGGGACATGGAAAAGCCGCCGAGCTAGCATCATCCTCTTCAGTTGGATTGTCTTCCTTCACTCCGTCCTTTGGCCTTTGTTTAGTCCTCTTGGTGATGAACTTGAAACCCCCAGTCGAATAGGAGCCGTCCAACCAATGACAACCAAGATCTAAAGCAAAACAATGGCTTGCATTGCATATATATCAACAGTTTTTTAAGATATATACACGAGTGAGCTACAATCCAAGGCACAATTCTCGGGGCTCTTTTTCTTTTTTTCACTTGAAACAGGGAATGAATTAGCAGTAGCGCCCCCTCTCATTTCTGAGAATTTGCAACGAAATGTCAGGTTACAGTTGTTAAAATGAACGTCCCGGGGAATTATGACTTTGATTGTAGTTAGGAAACCTCGAAATTTCGTGTGAGCCCGAGCCGTAGGCAAAAAGCATTGTACCGATTTGTGCTAGGTTGGAATGAGGAAACGTCAGCATAAGACCGCATTTTTATTTCTTTTAAAATTTCGAGGTAAGGGTATTTTTTAAAAGCTTAAGTTTTTTTCCTACCTGTACTCAGCGTGTCGTCAATTAGCTTTCCTTTCCCAACGCCGTAGCCCCTCCAAGCGAACAGTTTTCCATTTTGGAACTGAAAGTTGTTTAATTTGCTGATTCCTTTAATTTTAGGCTGTTCAGCAGCAGAAGTCGAGGAATCGTCGAGGGACTTTGAGACACAAACTCTGACACCTTCGATGCCCCCATGGGAGAGAAGGGCCTCTTGCATCTGCTGCGCGGTTGTGACGTCATGTCCTTCATTTATGTACATCCGGATATGACTCTTCGCGGTTGCTGCCAACCTATCCGCTGCTCCTTTACCATCCTGAGGGTCACTGAAATCGAGGCGATTGACTTTGACTCCTGTCGTCTTTTCAATGGCGGGACATGCTAACACTGTAATTGCTGAGTGATAGCATCCAGCGTTGTCCTGGCGCAAAAAGACTCTCTTTATTTCTGGAAAATCATTCTTTAGGGTGCTAATGACGTGTTGCAGAATGCAAACCACAGTAGAGCTTTCTTGGTTAGACGATTGGATGACATGGATAAAACCCTGAGACTGTAGCTCACCTTCTAATCTTCAGAATACAACTGATATATGCCACGAGATCCCCCTCTTCCCGAACCAATCGGACTGCGACTCTCTATACTTTTGGGGAAGGAACTTCATAGCCCAGTCATTTACTATGAGAACGGTGCCTTCATCCAGAAGGGCTAATGCATCAAGGCGCGCTTGATCTTGTCTGACAGTTCTCATCTGGTGGCACTTCCAAGACTGGATAGCCAGTTTTGCATTCTGACAGATATACAAAACCTCGTCTCCGTCATCTTCGTTGGGGAATGCGGTTTCTTGTGAAAGTTTCACAATGTCCCTTAGTGCATTCGCTAAGCTTGCACACTGATCACATCTTTGGTCATGATTGTGATTGCAGAATAGCCTCAGGTCTGGATCTGAAGGATCACTCAAGGAAAATGAACTGCAGTGCTCTGCGACAGAAGAGTTATCACTGATGTGCACCTGAAGATAAAATGTAAAACCAGCAAATTTACCAGAGACGATTTAAGACAATCAAACTTGTAACTATTATAGTAAGATATAGTGGTATTCCCTATTACTTAAGCATACATCGCACCACTTGAGAAGTAGTTTTGAGATCTCGCACACATAATAGTCGACGATAATGTAGGGTAATGTCGGCTACAGACCTTTTCATCAATTTGTTATTCTTTTGTGTTCATGCCAATCTGCCCGCCAAGCCTTTCAGCATGTACAAAATGCAAAAGAATTTGATCTCCAAAATGAGGTATAAAGTCTGCTTTCGAGCCAAGGGGCCCATCAGGCCGAAGCTTATCCCGGTTTCCGTAGCATGAAGCGACTAGGATTATTTCTACTCCCCCCTGGATGGGATGCTAGTCCATCGCAGGGTTACCCCCAGCAGTAAATTCGCCGATAGCCATTTATACACCTGGGTGGAGAGAGGCACTATGAGAGTAAACTGTCTTGCCCAAGAACACAACGCCGTGCCACGGCCAGGGCTCGAACCCTTACCGCCCGATCCGGAGTCCAGCGCACTAACCATTAGGCCACCGCGCCTCTCATAGGAGATATATATATATGAGGTATAGCTGGCAATTAATGTAAACACAAAAGAATAACATACAGTGTGATAAAAGTCTATTCCACTTTAGTTTTTATCCTTAAATTTAGTTTCTAAAATCATGTTAGTTTCTTTACCTTGAAGTCGCACTTCAGGTACAATTTGCCTGCCTTTAACGCCTCCTGCAAGCCAACTACCCTCTCTTTGTTCGCCCCGTTCTCTAACATCTGATCTAACATAGCTGATAAATCAGCAAAAGCTCGTGTACCTTCGGCAGCAAAATAGTCGATGCCTTGGAGAGATTTACGGACCGAGGCACTGCATTCCGAAAGGATCCTTAACATGGTTCTTTCACCAAAAGGTACAAACTCCGTTTCAGAGCAGTACTGCTTGTACTGCTTCACAATTCGTTGAGGAATCAAGGTTCTCACGATATTGGGAACCTCGATGTACTGACCAGATGATAACCGCAAATTCTTCTTACCAAATGGAAGGTCCTGGACTATATGCGGACTCGTGATAAAGCTCAAAAAGTGGTCCAGTTGCTGGTTGGTGATACGTAATCTTGGGGCGGGTTGTTTTGGCACTGGAACTGCTCTGCCATAATGCAGGCGGTGCAAGTTTGCAATTGTATAGCGATATTGGCTCAGCCCAGGGATAAACGCTGATATCGCTTTGTAGCTCGCCACGCCAGCCATGCATGACAGAATCTGTCGTCTGGTATCCCAACTGGAGGCATTTTTATAGGATTCTGCCAACGCTTCGAGATAGCATTTCTCAGACGGATGGTACCCAGTTTCGGAACCCAACATCTCATTAACTTTTGTAGACGTTTGCAGTTCTTCCCATAGAGAGGCGGGGTCATCAGGATATGTAACCTTGAGAACAGTGGAGACTATTTCTGAGGACTTCGCTACGTATCTTACCTGTGTTTTTCCACTAGCTTGGGTCCAATTTACCCATGGCTTCCCCAATGGTTTTATTTCACACTCTTCAAGGAAAGAGTTCAGCTTTAACCGTCTAAGCTTGAAGGGAGACGTGCCAGTATCAACTGAGGATGACGTTTCACTCGTCTGTGAGGATGGAACAAAACTCTCCTCTTCAATCTGCAAGCATTCCATTTCCCTTGTTAATCCTTCCGCTTCTTCTGATGTCGAACTTCTTTTGCTCTCCTGTGAGAATACAACGTAACCAACTTGATTTGGCGCATTTGAAGCATGGATCATGAACTATTACTACGTACTAAAGAATTACGCATTTGGCGGCGCGATGCGTGAGAGGGAGAAAAATTGTTTTTCTTTCCCATGCAGGTTGACTGTCTCTTTGCGCGAAGAAATTTTCGCGCGCTCGCTTACTTGCATGACCCTGAGAAAAAGAGGGACTACTAGTAGTGTAATGGGTTTGATGTCAGTTTAACACTTGTATTAGAAAAAGAAAACAAATCTTTTGTTTTTCTATGCCAAGTTATATCCTTACCTGCGCTGATTCCTGCTCACTGCTTTCTGAATGCTCTGTATCATATTCAGTTTCAGAGGTTGAAGGCACTAGTAGGCAGGATGCGGCTTCTAGTGAAATAGCCTCTGAACTTGGCTCTGTCGAAGCAATTCCAATTAGGCTTTTAAAGTGTTCCCTGCATCGCTTGCAACTTGCTAAAGGAGCAATAAAAAAATATGTTTATTTTTCATAGCTAACTCACATATTCGTTTGCTTAAAGTGAATTGTCCAAGTAAGTGAAGGACGTTAAATTCATTTAAAAAATAGTTAAATATCATTTTTGTGCTAGGCAGTTTTACCTAGTATCGACGTAATGATCAAAATAAGAGAGCATGATCTTCTTCTCTTATCACTATCATATTCATAAGCTCGAGCACTACGCCTTTGTGTTGATTGGGTCACGTGAAAATCATAACAGCATGAATATATTTATAATGACACAGTGTGACCATTGTGTTTTGACCAGTAAACGTCTAGCTCCAGCACTTTCCCGTCTGAAACAATTTTTAAAATGTGTCAGACCACGGCTTTTGACAGGCTGCAAACTGACAAGTTGAAATTCTATCCGGGAAGGAGCATGTCCAACACAACACAAGAGAACATTTAGGTAGTTAAAGTACTATCAAAATATCTTCAACAGCCCCACCGACCGTTCGCTTTAACTATTTGTGTCCCTTCTCTAGGTATAATTACAATGGCGGACCCAGACCTTCAGCTAAGGAGGAAGCCCGCTGTTAAAGGCTTGACTATGAATGTTGAATTTGCACTTCAAAGAAAATGCGCTATTTCCGAAAAAAATAAGGTGGGGGCCCGGGCCCCCCGGGCCCCTCCCTCGGGTCCGCCACTAAATAATGAAAGGTGTACCTTGTTCTATGGAAGATATACAAAAGAGTTATCTTTTCCTGAAAAATTGGTATACAATATTGTAAACGCCTGGACCTCAGGGCGGAGCCGCCGAAAATAAATAAATATTTTGAGTTATCTTACATCAACTCCCTCCCCCTCTCGGGCGAGTTTCTAACAAATCAAGAAGGAAAATGCATGTACTCACGAGTTCCAACAGGATAAAGTTCCCCAGTTTCCGTGAAGACAAAAGCTGATTCCCTACTATTCATTCCGCGGTCTCCCTTCGCCGTCAAAGATTTGTGACCAGCAAATTGATTTGGAACGGCGCATCTCACTTTTCCGCTTCTCCAACGGAGGCCATATTTCTCTCGATGATGAGGACAAATTATCACGGATAAATGTTGGTCTTCAACTTTAAATATGCCTGAGGTAAAAATCCATTTATAAAACAAATAAAACTGCGATCGTCCCATGAAATACAAATGGCTGTTTTATGAAACAAATCAGAAATATTACCTGCCCTTGCCAGCAACAACGTATATTCATTACAAATTGCTTCATCTGGTCCAATTTTCAACGATTTCAAATGCGAGAAAACGTCTCTATTGCATTCACTGATGACGACGCATTGTACATCTTGGGCATCATTGGAGCTAGATCCACAGCGTGGAACGCTTTCGAATAACGCCGAATAACTACAAGATGCCATGTTATAAAGTAATAACACTGGAACACTTTCGTCAAATAAAAGAGTAATTTGATTCCAAATGTATCGACAATCGCTTTGGCGACGTTTGGATTGACAAGAACTCGTCACGCCTTCAGATAGCTGCAGAAATGAAGAGACAAAACATTTATACTAAGCTATTCTATTTTATAGTAAAAAGGAGTTTTTGGAATCGAATGCTTCAGAAATCATTCTGGGACTTTCAATGTTTACTTATATATAATTACAGTACGTATTAAAAACAGAGTTCTTTCCTTCCGGGCAGATCGTGATTTCCACTTTATTCGTCGGAATGTTTCTTTTACATCACCCGGCCTGTCAGATTATATTTTTCTTTCCTTTCAGAAAATGAAACCAACCATTCTTTGAACAAGAAATACATTTTTGAGCTCATTTTGACGGCCGAACATAAATCAACACAAACGTGACACAAACAGCTCGTATTAATTCCTTTGCGTGACGAGCATTATCAACACGAACTGGCGGACTAGAACACGAAATTGCCGTTTGGTTTATCATGACTTGCCGAATGTCCTCCAAATTCAGATTAAACTTCGAAGAAAGCGTGTCTTTTTGTAAACTTGCAAGCAGATCAGCAGAAACTCCGCAAAGCAAATGTCAACAACATGAGCGATCGCCGGACGAGTTTCTTTCCTCGCATAAATTAACGGCAGCGCGAGGTAAGTGTAAAGTTTGTTGTTTTATTTTCGCTTCAAAAAAGTTCGTTTGAATTAAGATTTAACATAGTTAAGTTTTATTATGGCAAAAAGTGCTCATTAAAATGTATAATGGCGATAGAAGCTCAATATTAAGTCACTTAAACCAGAAAATATTTTATATCAACCTCATCCGTTATACCGCAGAAAATGGCGGAATATGTTCAAATAGCTTGTACATTTTTTGTGCTAGCGCACTCATTTTTTACGGGCCAAACTAAAGCTTTGGATATGAAAGGTGAGAAGGATTAAGCTTTCTAAAAAGCTAATGTTTTGCAGATAGAAACGTATACCCTTGAAGCTCTGGCGCTCTGAAGTTAGGTGAAATTCGGTATGTTATTTAAATTTCGATCGCTATAATTTTTAAACGGATAAAAACCTGTTAACAATTACATACTTCAGTATGGTTTATTGTTCAAAAGAATGACTTAAGGATGTCCAACTTTTGGTATAAAAATGAACTCAAGGCAAGTCTCCGAACTTGTGAACTAGCGCATCGAAAATGACTCAAAATTGCAATATGTTAATTAATTTCAATCGGCGTTCAGAGTCCATGTGCTATAATTTCAAACTTTCCTCGATTTCTGAAAAAATAAAACTCGCTGGAACTTTTGAATAATATTTTCGAAAATAGTTCACTAAAAGGGTCTTTTTGATCTTATAAAAAAAAATTCGATTTTTTAGTCCTGTCTTTGGATTCTCCAAAATTACAGTCACATGCTCTTAAGTTATTATCTCTCCCATTGAAATATAATTCCATTGAAAAAATATTGCTTGTAACATAAATTTCTATTCCCTCAACTGATTCGGACAATGTAGTCCACATTTCATTCTCTGATTATGCGAATAAGGAACTGGATATGAAAGAAAAACTCGACTATTGAAATGGATTCTGTCTTGTCTGAGGGGAAACGCTTTGAGCCGGACTACCTTCTGCCAGTTGAATCAAATGATTTGCTTTGCTGTTTAGCTCTATCTGGAGAACTGCTTTTGCATGTAAAAGCAATTTTAAGCCTTCCACAGTCTCCAGGCCTACAATCAAATGGTGTCAGGCTTTGTTCCAATGTGCAAGGACTAATCATTGCCAAGAACTAAGCAAAGCTTCAAGGAAGGCATTCGTGTATGCAAATGAAGTGCTCCGGTATACTTCCAAACTTTGAAAACCTGGTGGAATGTGCTTGGGTCCACAATATTAACTTTAACTCTACCAAGAAAATGAAAGCCAGCCTTGCTAAAATGAAAGAGAATCTAACCAAACCGCTCCAGCTTTCTGGATTCCCAAAAGTTTTCAATGAAAGCCCCACTAAGAAGCTGAAAGTGACAGCACCATCAGAGGCAGTTACTGGTACATGTAACCTCCCCAAAAAATCCTCACTGTAATAGATTTGTCCATTTAGAATAACTTAATGCTGAAATATCCTACGAACAAATTGATCAGGTGGAAAAAGACACTATTGCACAGTTAAATTGCATGAACGTTTTTTAGAAAAAGGGCATGGAGGATTGGTGCCTGCAGCACATTCACATCCAGCACTGCCCTCCCAGAATCTGATACAAAGGATTTGTTACCCTGAAACACACAAGAGAAACACTATGGTTGTGCGTCACAGGTGTTAGCATGAAGCCTATACTGCTACTCTGTTGTCTGTGCTGTTAACTCGAATGATCTTAACGTTACCGTATACCTTCAGATCGACAATTTTTTTCCAAAATCAGATTTTTAGATCCAAGTAATAGTCCAAGTGTGATCTTTCATTTTAAACAAAAAGATTTGAAAAAGAGTTAATATCGGCCGAGAAATGAGCATATTTTGTTTTTGACCAGAAGTGAAAATTCTTTTTTTATTGACACCCATATGATGTGTACGCACTCAACCACCATTCTAATGCACTGATTAGCCTTGTTATTCGAGAAGGTGTTGCAAGCTTCATGTGGGCGGCATTTGTCTGCATTGCAAGATATTTTTAAGCCCTGTTTTCTGAAATCAATTTTTCACTTTGAACGCGACACTTTAACCCTTTTCTTTCTAAGCCCCGATCTCATTGGGGCAAATGACGTCATGCCAATTTTGGCCATTTTTCAGGTCAGAGGTCTTTCCCCCCTAAAAGTAAATTCAGGCATCATGTTCTTCGAAGGGAAAGCTTTCGTTCGATGTGAAGCACGTGGAAATCGGTTGAAAACTGCAGTTTTGCAAAAAAAAATTTCGGCCAGAATTTCGGTTAAGTTTAAAAAATGGCGTCACGGAACCAAAGGGAAAGGAGAGCACCAGAAAGATATTGAGTTATTTCGCTTGGAATACCGTTCGATGGGGAAAATTCTGACCTAGAATTGGAAGAAGAAGAAATTGAGCAAGCTGGCGAGTTGGGATGTTCAACAAATCCCGTGAACAGTTTGAGCGAAGATGAAGTTGAGGAACCTCAAAGAAAAAGGAGGAGAAGAGGAAGAGAAAATACTGGATCTTCAACTGTCTAGGAGCGTTTGGATTCATCAGAAAGCAATGGAACTGACACAGATTTGTTTGCCGAAGATAGAGACAACCAAGACCTTGAGGGTGTTCCAAATCGATCATTTCAGTGGCGAGAACCTGTTGGAGAAATAAATCCCCCACCAGCATGCGAAGAACCAACAGGTCCAATAACAGAAGTGCCGGAGGAAGCGTCGGCCGTGCAATTTTTTCAGCTTGTTTTTTGACACAGACTTCCACGAATATGTTGTTCGTGAAACAGACAGATTTGCTGAACAAAGCCACGTTGAAGCAGGTAAACGAAACCCACTTTGGAGTAACCCTTTGACTGTGACTGAATTCAAAGCATGGCTTGGTCTTCTCATTGGAATGGGAATCAAAAAGTTACCCCAAGTTTTGCATTACTGGTCAAAAGAGTGGGTTTTGGGAGTCCCAGCATTTGCTTCAGTTATGACAAGAGACAGATTTCTTGTAATTCTGTAGTATCTGCACTTCAATGACAATTCTAAAATGCCAGCTCAAGGAGAACCAGAGTTTGACAAGTTGTACAAGGTGAGGCCTCTCTCAGATTCCTTGACAACTCGTTTCAAAGAGCAGTACAGTCCTCACTACATTCAGGCAATTGATGAAGCCATGATTGCATATAAAGGAAGAACATCTCTAAAGCACTACATGCCACTCAAACCCATCAAAAGGGGAATAAAAGCCTGGGTATGAGCTGACTCTTTGTGTGGATATATGTGTGATTTCAATATTTACGAGGGAAAGGATGACGTGCAAGGAAAGGGGCTTGGATATAAAGTACTGACCACCTTGTGTGAAGAATTATATGACAAAAACTA